>VXBR01000306.1:892702-934026 GCA_013400215.1 Cisticola juncidis | reverse complement strand
GGGATACGGGGAGCCCGGGAGCCATGGCGGGACAGTGTCAGGGCTGCCGGCACCTTCTGCCCCTAGAGGCCGGGCTGCTCCTCGGCACCGGGGAAAGGGAAGCGTTCAGTTGTGCTCCTGGCCGGCTGCGACGGGACGTAAACGCTGCCTGCAGTCCCGTTTGGGAGCACGAGCAGGCTCCGACCGCCAGATGTTGCGATGAAAACTTTTCTTTTCTTGGGTGTTGCAGTGAAAAGTTTCCTGGGCTCGGTTCTCTCAGCAGCCCAGAGTAGTGCCGCCATCCCCGGAGGTACCGGCACTCGCCGGAGGTGCGTTGTCCGGGCAAGGCCACGATCCCGAAGGCACCTGTATCCCTACGGCATTGGGAAGATACAACTCGTGTCCAGGTCCTTTCACCTGCTGGGTTACAACCACCCCCTCACTCCCTCCTCACGTCTGACAGAAGTTTCCAGACTATAGGCTGAGAAGTGAGGCATTTTGAGGCACCCAACCCAGAGGAATTGGGTTCTTAGAAATACATGTGTATTTTAAAAATATTTCCTTCGTTTCTTAAGGACAAAGAACAAAGCTATGTAGGTATGACATGAAAACACCCCATATTATCTAGCAGCAATATGAAATCTAAGATTATCTTATTCCCTGGAGCCAGTTGGGATCTCATACTAGTCCTGCTTCTTTGGTGGGTTTTGATTTTTCAATGTCTTATGCACACAAGCACATCTGAACTGAGGAAAAGTCCCAAGGGAATATCTGTGCTCAAGTAGTTGTGTAAACCCAGAACAGGGATCTCTGATTCTTAATACTCCCCAGATATGATGTTAGGATCCTCCAGGACTTGGATGCCAGAAGTTACTAACAGATAGGAAGGTTCCAGCCATCTGTGCATGAGGTAAGTTTTTGCTTGGCATCTAGTCTTAAGAAATGGAGATTTGTTAATATTATTTCCATCAGTGGCACGTACTCGTGACTACTCACGCACTTTTACTACTCAGACTAGCCCTATATATTGTTCTCTATTTATGAAAGTAGAAAAGTTATGAGAGCTTCTTTGTACTGCAGAGAGGCAGAAATACTGAGGGATTGGAGAGTGGGGTTGTTGAGAGGTCAGTGTGTTTCTTTTTCTCTCACAATGAAATTTAACAGTTGAAACAATAATTTTTTATTGAAATTTTTGAGTTATACCATTTCATTAACTACTTAGAAGGATAAGTTCCTTAAAGTATCTTAATTTGCTTAATGCAAGAACCTGTATCTTAATTAGAGTCGCACTGTTAGTATTTAACAAATTGTATGTATCTGCAGTGATGTCTTTCCCTTGGAGATAGTGCATTAATCATGGGCAGGACAGCTTGACTAACTTGATTATAAAATTTCTCTCGATGAAAGATTTAACCTTCTTAACAACTGAAGTTTATCAGTATTTTTTTAATATCTTTCAAGTGCAGTGTTAATGTCTTTTTCACAAAGTCTCATTTAGTTGGTTGACATAAGCTGTGTCAGAGCAAAATACTCATTGTCTGGGCCAGTAACTGAAGCACAATCTAAAGCAAAAAAAAAAAGAAAAATAGAAATTCTTATAGTTAAATTTTTATAGCTTTATAACTAAACTGTCTGAACTTAATTGAAAATCCTCCTAGACGAGGATTTTATCATCTGTGCCATCTCTCACTCTATCCTAGAATATCAAGTCATAGTCCAAAATCCCTTTTGGCTGAGGTTTGCTGTATAGTAGGCGATGTTTACTGTTATAGTGCAGATGCAGTTTATTGCAGAAAAACCTCCACACTTGCTAGAACAGTTTGTGCTGGATGTCTGAGTGAAATAAGCTACCCTGGCAAAAAAAAAATTCATCACTCTAATATTGGCCATACAGGATTTTTTACTAGCATAGAAATTTAACACTGAAAGAAATTCTGCTAGGCTAGTAAAAGCCTCCCTGGCAAAACTGGCCCATATTGGGATGTAACCAGAAAGCCTAACCTTGCGCTTCTAATCACAGTGTGCAGTAAGCAGCCCCCCTGACGGTATCCACCCCCTTCAGGGGGGAACTTGAGGGAGAAAATTTCTTTAGCACCTGCTGCCAGCAGAGGCAAGCAGAATTTCAAATCATGTTGGATGGTTGGTTACCCAGTTGGTTACCCAGTTACAGCCAGCGTCATGGTGCACATGTGGGGCTGTCCCAGGCTCTGCAGGCATATCGAGACTGCCTCTAGGGGATGCCCATAGGACGCACAGGCCTGAGTTCTCACCAGCAGTGTCCCAACAGACTGATCTCCAGGTGATTGTGGAGGTGCAGCAATGCAATGTGATGAGCTGATCATGGAAGTGGCAGGTCAGTTCAACCATTTATTCTACATGCTTTACAGGAGCTATTTGTAAAGCTGCAGGGTGTTAAAACTCTCTCCCTTCTCATGTATATGAACATAACACCTTCAAAATCCAATAGGCAGTGTTGGACGTTCATAGATGTTTATTTCCTGCTAAAAAGGGACCTGTTTGGAGATCCTAGGACTTGTGTGATTTCATTGCCTGTCTCATTTTTGATTCTGAAGTTGGTATATTACCACAGATAACAATGTAGAATAAAACCTGTGATGGTCGTGGAAGAACTGGGGCTGCTGTTTACTCATTTATATTTACTCATATACTTTCAGAGCACATGTGGAAAGACAAAGCCACATAGAAACCTAAAATCATCTAGAAAGAATGAAAATTTAAACAGGCTTGGTGTCCTCTTAATTTCTATTTACTGCTGTGCAGTTTCACCCTCTCAGTGCACTATCCAAGCCCACTTCTTCCCATGCCTTCTATGACATCTGTTTTTGGCAAGAGAATGCTGTGGTTGGTCCAGTTAGTCATATGGGCCAGCAACCAGTACACCTGCCCACTGCCAGCTGGCTTATGCTCAGATAACACATGCTGCTGTGTTCTGCCACTTTCCCATATTCATGGAACTCATTTGAGTCTCCTTCCTATATCCAGATACTGGTTTTAAAGAAAATTATAGGAACTTAATTCTTTTGGGCTGTATTAGACTTACTTCAGGCGTATCCCATTACCCTGCTCTTCTGAGTATGAATCAGTAAGAATTTATAATATTTGAACAGTAGCAAGGAGCTAGTACTATTGAGATGATCAAAGGCCTTGGTCCCTTGACTGACCAAAACAGATGCCTTTGGAGCACCTTTTAAATCCAACCAAACTCAAGTTTCTAATTTTTACTTTCTATGAAAACCAGGCTGCAGGAAAAAAGACAAACACACAGTCAGGTTTCTTCACCATGTGAACTGGGATGCAGCTAAGTTGTCCACATTTACTAAGAAAGATGAGAATGGTCTAAGATTTCCTAATCCATCCATTCTAATTTTTCTTTCCTTCTTTCATGAATCATTGACATTGGCCAATAAGTTCAAGAGAAAGGCACAGAGCAAGAAAAAGGGCTAAAATCAGGTAATGATGATGGTATTATAACAGACATTATGAATAATTTCAAATTGGTTAGGATTTATACAATGAAACATACATTGTGAAAAGGGGAAACAAGAAAAAATAATTACTTTTTAAATAATATAAAGTTATTTAGGAAAATAATCATAAATAAGGAAGTTGTATAACAATGAAGTAGATCAGAGCTTCCTTGTCATTGCTTGTATTCGGATATTCAGAGTGATGATCATCCTCTTCCTTGTTGCCATAAAACTTTTTTTAGCTTTATCATAGATACATATCATATCATGCAAATACAGGAGTAGAAGGGGATTCAATAAATTCCATTGTCCAAACCACTACATTCAGTGAGGGTGTTTCATAACTGGAGTATTATTGTAACTGTCAGCATCCCATGCAGGCATGCTCAGTGCTACATGGAGCTGCTTTCAGCTGCCAAGCTGCTGTCTGGCACTAATGAAACTGCTGGGTTCCCAGGCTGACATCAGTACCCTGCTACTGCCCTCCTGAAATGTGTCTGAAACCTCTTCATCCACAGCTCCCAGGAGGGAGGGTGAAAGGGAATCCACTTTGGTTTTAACAGCTGGCACTGAATAGAGGAGAGAGTTATAAATAAATGGAAATAAAGAACGAGAGCAAGTGACTGAAGCCATGACAGTCACTTTTTGGTATGGCAACGGATAAGCAGTGCTCTGGGTGACAAAATGTCAAGTCTGAATATGTAGACACTATGATGATGTCAAAAGAGTCTCATTTGAATTGAGATTCAGAAGGATCCTCTATTTAAATCCTGTCTGAACTACTGACAGCCTGCATGACCTTTTACAATACACAGAGCTCCATGGGTCAAATTGGTCTTTGCTGCAACTAAATTGACTACAATGGAATTATTCTGTGACTGAACTTGATTTCTAAGACATCAGTCAACACAGCTGGTTCACTGAATAAATGAAAGAAAGCAATCATAAATGTCACTGGAAAACAGATGCATCTGAACTGAATCTTTTAGTTTTGGCAAAATTGGAGCAGAAATGCAAAATTGTTACTTAAAATGCACAAGTAATTGCTGACAGTGAGTTTTTGATAATGTAAGCTCTTGGAAGGTAACAAAGGTAAAAAAGTGCCACTGTCTTTTCTAAAGGGAATGTAAATATCACATATGTTATTTAAAACTTGAAAAATGATGGATGCTTCTCTAAGTGTTCTGGCATGTTGCAGCAGCCCTCTTGTTAGAGGGTAGAGATGAGCCCAGACACAGACTTCTTGTTTGCCACATCATGAAAAGAGTCCTGGTTTATTCCTCTTTACAGCTTAGCCAGCCTGACTCCAACTATTCACTGACTCTGGCTGCAGCAAGCTCCTGCTGGAGGTTCCCCTTGCAGCCTCTGACTGCTGCTTATTTCCTGCTGCACTGGGACTGCAGGGATCAGGTTGCAGACTCTGAATGGAGGCTTTTACCTGACTAGACTGTGACTGCAGACACAGACTGACCTCACAGCAGTGATTCTCTCTCCCCAGGATCCTTCTTCATCCTCCTGGAGGTTCCTCGTCCATTCTTCCCTCACCAGCTTGCCCCATTCCTTTTATCACACTTATCTTTATTGGATATAGCTGTGGCTCAGCGAGGCTGGATTGGGTAATTAACATAGCTGTTACTATCAGGGGCCAGGTCACCTCTACTCCCTTCTCCTACACTGGTATAGTTTGCTTTTTCTTTTAAAAATTAATAATGACTCAGGTATTTATGCAGAGTCATTTACATTACAATGCTGCATACTTGTAAGCATCTTCCATAGAAAATGCTTTTAGAGCCAGATAACAAAATAATTGTGTCATTTAATAAAAGGTAGTTGTTATAAGAGTGTCGGGCAGAATGGGAGCCTCAGACAAAATTTATTGGGAAGACCCCCCTCCCCTGCTGAGTCACAAGGTGCAGAAAGGACTCTCATACTTTCTAAACTCCTCAAAAAGGAGTCTGGGTGGAGCTGGATCCAGTCCTAGTTCCAGACTTTCAGTGGTTTATTTCTAAAGTTATATAGGTGTAATTGAGCCTTTATACAACTCTGTCCCACAGGAATAAGGATGGCAAACCTAATATATTTATATGAATAAAGGAGATAAGAATTTAAATTGGTTATGATGATGAAAAAACTAAAATACCTTAATCACAGTATAGGTAGCTGTAACTACTAGTATAGTACACTATGTATTGAAACAATATTGAAACAATGATATTTAAACTAGCAAAATAATTGTGGAAATGGATGTTACTCACTCATACAGTGCCTGTGGGCAAATCTCTTGCTCAGCCTCGAGGATTAACCTTGAGGGGTGTCCCCACCCAAGGGAGGAATCTCCACACACATTTTGAGAAGAGATGTTAGAAAACCCTGCTATTAAAAACTGGGACTGAGCTTTTATAGTACAAAGAGATTGACTATGAATCACGTATCTCCAGGCTACATTATCAATACTGTCACTTCTTGGCTCCTTTATCAGGAACTCTGCCACATCCTCAGAGGTGCCAGTTTCTGCTGGAAAACATTGTTCTTACTCTGAATGTTAAATTTTGGGATTGCTAAGTCAGGCTGGTCTCTGCATTCTTCACTACCAGTGTGACTTGCATGAGCTGTGAACCTCATGAAGTTCAGTGAGGCCACATACAAGGTCCTGCACATGGATCAGGGAAATCCCAAGCAAACAGGCTGGGCAGGAGGTGGATCAAGAGCAGCCCAGGGCAGAAGGACTTGGAGGTGTCCATAATGACAAGCACAACATGACCTGGCTATGGGCACTCCCAGCCCAGAAAGGCAAATGTATCCTGGGCTGCATCCAAAGCAGCGTGGCCAGCAGGCCAAAGGTGAGACTGCACCTGCAGTACTGAATCCAGCTCTGGGGTCCCCAACATAAGGAGGATGTGGCCTGTTAAAGGGAAGGGGAAGGGGAGCAGAGGGTTGGAGCACCTCTCCTGTGAAGACAGAGTCAGGGAGTTGGAGCTGTTCAGCCTGGGAAAGAGAAGACTTCAAGGCACCTTCTGGTATCTAGAGGGGACCTACAGGAAAGCTGGAGAGAGATTTTTTACGAGGGTTTGTAGTGTCAGGACAAGGGAGAACAACTTCAAACTGAAAGACAGTAGGTTTAAATCAGATGATTTTGAAGAAATTCATTACTTCAAGGGTGGTGAGGCACCTGAAACAGTTTGCCCCGGGAAGTCATAGATGCCCATCCCTGGAAGTGTTCAAGGCCAGACTGGATGGAGTTTTGAGCAGCCTGCACTAGTGGAAGGCATCTCTGCCTATGGAAGTGGGGTTGGAACTAGATGATCTTTAAGGCCTCTTCCAACCCAGGCTATTCTGTGATGCTGTGAAATGAATCTGATCAAGAACACGTTTTCAGCCTAGCTGAAAGGCTTCTGTGTACCTGTGTCACTAAGTGAGCTGGTTTTGGCTGGAAAAGGGTAATTTTCTTCATAGTAGCTGGTATGGGCTGAATGTTGGATTTGTGCTGGAAACAGTGTTGCTAATTCAGGGATATTTTTGATTTTGCTAAGCAATGCTTACACAAAGTCAAAGCCTTTTCTGTTTCTCACCCCACCCCACCAACAAATGGGCTAGGGATGCACAAGAAATTAGAAAGGAGGGAGAAACTGGACAGTCAACCCAACTGACAAAAGGGATATTCTGTGGCATCATGCTCAGTATATGAAGCTGGGGAGAGAGAAGGAAGGAGGGGTTTAACAAGTAGAAAAAAGTACTTGGCATAATTTAAGAAAACTTGGAGAGGTGACACCAGTGCACTTTTTCATTTTTTCATGCCAATTTAGTAATGAGGACAATGGAGTTGCTTCTTTAGACATGATTAAAAAAGATATCTGAGAGGGTTTCCCAGTTCATTGTCTTGCTTTAGAGCAGAACCCACTCTTATCTAATCAGCTCCTGACAGATATTTGTTCAATCTGAACTTGAAAATTTGCAGTTATGCTGATTCTTCAGATCTCTCCACAGTCAGCAAGTGTGTAACATTCTTTACAGTTCAAAAGCTTTTTGTAAATTATAACTGAAATCTTCAAGTTGCAATTTAAGGCTATTACTTCTTGCCGTATCAGTGGACAGGAAGAACACTTTGTGTCTCTGCAATACTTTCTACATATTTGAGAACTGATGTATCTTCCTTCAATCTTCTCATTGCTAAGACTAAAGAAATGAATTCTTTCTATCTTACCTCATGTGCCACATTTTCTATACCTCTGAAAACTTTATGGTTCTACTGTGGTTTCTTTATTGGAGAGAAATCATAAAGTTTCTTTATTGTCTATTGAGGTTTTTTTACAGAATGTTGCTTTTAATAAGTTGTTTTCTGGTAAAACCACATTATTTCTTATTCATTACCAAGGATTGCAGGATAATTTAATTTGCAGGGAATCATAAGAAGTCCCTCGTCCACCCCTCTGCTGAAAACAGGGTCAGCTATGAGTTCAGATCAGACTTGGTTCTGTTGGATTTTGAAAACCTGAAAGAGCAGAGACTTCACAAGTTCAATGGACAATCAGTTCCACAGCTTGACTGACACACAGTGAAAATGTTTTCCCTTAAATCTAGCTTGAACCTTTCACATTTCAATTTATGCCTGTTACTTGTCACTCTTTCACCATATAGCAATCTAAGGAGTCTGGCTCCATTTTCTCAATGATTTCTTCTTGGCTATTGTATAGATGCTTAGGAATACTTATTATTACTGTTATTGTTGTTGTTACTGTTGCTATTACTATTAGGGTTGTTGTTATTAGGGTTACATAATAACAACAATAACAACTATTGTTGTTGTTATTATTGGTAGAGGAGTAGTATAGTAGAAGTAGTAAAAAAGCAAATAACTACCTTTCTTGAATTCCTGAGTTTTGGATTCTCCATTTTTCCCATGGGTACACTTCACAATTTTATTTTTTATTTAACTTACGTTAAATATATAAATCTCCTTATTTATAGAGCAAACGAAGTATTTGCTTCCTTAATTGATTACTAGTAGAGAATGGTTACAGATTATAGCAGGCTGACACAATTTAGAACATTTAATTTATCTAAGTTGTCTTTATCTGTTTTTTCCCTTTTCTACCTGGAAGTCTTATTCCATTCTCTAACTTACAAATGAAAGCAAGCCATTCCACACAAGCATTTACAGAAATCAAAGCAAGGAGGTAAAAATAGAGACACTAGGAAACACTTCTTTACCAAGAGGGTGGGCAAATGCTGGAACAGGCTTCCTAGAGAGGTGGTCAGTCCCCAAGCCTGACTGTGTTCAAGGGGCATTTGGAGAATGCCCTTAACACACTTTAACTTTCAGTCAGCCCTGAATGGCTCAGGCAGTTGATTACATGGCCATTGTTGGTCCCTTCCAACTGAAATATTCCATTCCATGGTCTCCTTGTGTCAGCCACCACTATATGCAAGTCAAGTAATCTGTTTAAAGGCAAGTATTTAGAATTAAGTTGAAGGTCTCATTGACTGTGCTGAACTTGGATTTGGGACTTTACAGTCTATGGCTGTAAAGATCAGATAACAAATCTCAACTATGCACATAGTTGAGATTTGCTTTAATGTAGACTGTGTAGATGCATTGTCTTTATTCAAATATACATGATTGGGGGTGGCATCATAGAATGGTTTGGGTTGGAAGGGACCCTAAAGGTCATCTGTTCCAAGCCTCTTGCCATGGGTGGATACACACTAAATCAAGTTGCTCAGAGCCCCATCCAGCCTTCTCTCAAACACATATAGGATGGGAACTCCACAGCCTCTCTGGGGTAGATTTGATGTAGACACAGAAAAAGCCAGTCCATACATTTCTGAGAAATGCATGAGTACCTTAGATGGATGAAATAAAAATTGGAATGCCACATATTTTTTCATTTATTTATCCACAGGCTACTGAAAACTTTGGAAAGTAGTGGGACGGAATAGTTCCAAGAAGATTTGGGTTGTTTAGAATTTCTCAATAAATCCTTTATGATCAAATTGTACTAAAAATGATTCCTAATGCTTAACTTATAATTCTAAAAGAAAAGATTGAGAAGTAGATAATTTCACTGCTAGAGAGCCAGGACTGGAAAATACAGGTTTATCATAGTGGCAAAATTAAAGGTGGAAAAGACAAAAGGAATACCTGTGGAATTTGTGCACTGTGCAGCTGGAAGCAAGTTCTGGATTTATTTTTTATTGGGAAAAATGTTTCAGCAAAAAATAACTACATTACATAATACAAAAGTAGATCTGCATTAATAGACCAGCAGGATATTGATAGGGACAGTCAGAAACATATGAGATTATGGCTAATGCTTGAATTAGTGCAATTCCTATGCATTACTATCTGCAGGAACTGCAATCAGCTAGAGAGTAACTGCCCATCCCCTAATTCTGTTGCATCTACTGAGTAATAATGACTTAGATTCCTATTCCAGACCTTATTTCGTTTGACATACTATAGCTCATCTGCTATGAAGACCATGTTGTGTTTGAAAATGCCTCTTAGGTGGATCTCTTAAGCCTCTCATATTAACCCAGTTCTTACATACTTAGTAAAATGCGATTTCCAAATTTAAAAAAAAAATCTATTTCAGAGGCACACAGGTACTCTCATGCCTCACAGTCAGCATCTGAGGTTCCAAAGACAAATGTGGAAGCAAATGTATTTAAGGTATACTGGATCTCTATGTGTTTATGTCAATTTATTTGTCTTCTGGAATTGCAAACTTACAGCTTGTTTACAGATCAACTAATTAACACACATGCACTGAAACTCTCGCACTGCAAACCTGATGATTTTGTGAGCATCCAAGCCTTGAGTTGCATGGCTTTTGTGAGGGAAAAGCATCACTGTGCACATCAGCTACAGAGAAAACCTGTGCATGCACACTGTCTGGGTTTAGTAGATGTTTGGAAGCTTTCTTGGAATTACTGCACTGCACTGGCTGCCAAACATCTGGAAGTCAGAAAAATGTAGGAAAGTGGTAGGGAAGAAAATGACTAGCAAAAGCAGCTGTTTCTCATAAAAAAAAATGGTACTCTGCCACTCTGGGCTATAATAGCATTTGAGAAAGGCTTCAATCTGGAATATAGAGCACAGTGGTTTTAAGAAGCTTCAGAAATGGTTTTCCTTCTGTAAAAAAGGCCAGTGAATCTGAAATCAGTCTGAAAAAATGATATTTAGTGAAATGCATGACTGAACTCAGAGCCAATCAGATCATTAAACCTGAAATTTAAAAGTTTGAGTATCAGCCCTAACAAGTTAACCTCTTATGTGAGCAAAAATATCGGACCAATGATATTCCACATTTCCAAACTTCTGACAGCTTCTCAGGTTATAAATTCCCCAAGTTTCTCTTTCCCAGCTACCTGTCAACTCTCCTAGCTTTTCCCCTGATAACTTCTACATTGTGATTGTTCATCACACTACAATCAGTACAAAATCCAGTTGCTACACAGTCTTGAACCTTGAATATGTGTATGCATAAAAAAATAAACTTCTTGTAAGATAAAAAAATTCAAGGAATACTCGTGTGATTATTGTATTTATATTTAATTAATGGCAAGCACTCAGTATTTAAAACTAAGTATAAGTGCTGCAAAATTTCCAGCCTCCTGCATTAAAATGCTGTAGGCCCTTACAGAGTATAAATTCAACTTGCTGTGCCCTTGAGAAAATGCATTTATAATCTGTAGAATATACTCTAACATATTAAAATATAGGGATTAGATATTTAGATAAGGGATATTTAGATACATGCGATGAGCTCCTAGCCTGAAGTTCAGGATAAAGTTTGTTTTGCCTGAAGGTAGCCACCTAGAATTTGGGTGTTTGAGTCTGCTGAACTAGTAATTCATTCCTCTGCAATCAGTGGGGGAGGAGGTACCATGAGGAAACATTTCTAAATAACCACCTTACGAGAGGTGTCCAGAGTACAATGGATAATCCAAAAGTTGAGATGCCTGTTTCCCTCCACTGACTATTGAAAGACCACAAAGGACTGGTTGTACACAGCTGAGGTGTGAAGAGTGATACAATTTCTATACATGAGCACAAGGGAGGCCCTAAAGCACAGAGAGATGGTTTGGGACACAAATTTGGCCAGTCTGCAATAGTGTGATGAACCCTGAGAGTACAACATGATGGCAGTCAGTCAGGCTGGGAAATCAAGTAGGAAGCTGGATAGAGCTGTAAAGCAGAATGCTCATTTATTTTGTTTCCAGTTAGAGTGCAACAGGGAAGCCTGATAGCTAAACAAAACTTGCCCTGGATCAATGACTATTTTGGGGAAGTGTGTAATCACTGTATTATCATCAGTATAAAACTACATGGTCTGTAGTTTGTGTTGCCTAACTTAAGCATTGGTAAGATTATAGGAGTTAAAGAGTGAGAAAGCAGGAGAGGAATTTAAGAGAGGAAATAGAAAATTCAGTTATCTGGATATTACAATAGCATGTAAGTGTACATTTACTGTATTAGAAACTGTATTAGAAATTACTGTATTAGAAATGAGTAGCATTAGAAGCATTTTTGGGTAATGGAAAATATATTTTCCTTCCACAGATTGTTGAAAAATACCCACAGCATTGCTACCTGAACAATGCTGAACAGAGGAGGAATGAATCAGAGAATCAAAGAATGGTGGCTGTCGTGGCTGCCTGAACAGGTGCCAAATTCTAATCTTTTCAGTAACTGCATGAATTTCAGTTTTCAGTGTGTTAGTTTTGGTTGAATCATACCAGGGATTCAGGTGAGTTCTTAATTATTTTCTGGAAAAAATATTCACTGAAGTGACCCTTTCTTAAAATGAGAAAAAGGTTGAAATAAATGTTGAAGTTTTGGAAAATCATCTACCATAGAATCAGAATAATACTCTAAAACATGGAACCTGTATATGATTATAGTCACAGAGAAGGATGGAAGTGATACTTGTGTACAATGCAAACAAAAGCAATAAAAAAGGACTGATCCTTATTCTGCAGTGACTCTGCTAAAGGGCAAGGAGAAACCTATCTGTTTAGCTAAATCAGATGAATTTACCCACAGGAATTTCCTGTTGAGTTACTGCATCAGGCAGAACCATTTATTTGGCATGTTATTCTTGAAAAATTGTTGTTATGAGCTATTCAAACTCCTTCCATTTATCTTTCTGATAAAAGCCCTCAGCTGTCAGGTAGTGGGCTGTCTGGTACTTACGGACTTACTTATTTCACTGCACAAATACTTACGGGAAAAAAGAGAACTGCATGCAGACAGAGTACTGTAATATTCCCTGAAGAAAGCTTTTAATCAACAGCTTCAAAAGAGGGCTCTGTTAATGAGCAACTGAAATGTTATAAATTCAGCCAACAGCCTCTATGTTTAATTTAGACAGTCTTCCTTGGAGCTTGAGAGTACAAAAGACCAGTATCAGTGGCCTGTAGGCCTTTGCAGTTGCTGCCCAGTGGTTAACCATGGGAAAGAAAAGCTATTGCAATTGAATTAGCTGAGGGGTAACTTCTAGGTAATACTGATAAAAATAGTCAGCTAGATGCCAGTGAACAGCTGGCATGAAAACCAGACAACATAATGTCTGTAAAGTTTGATTTGTATTCTCAAAACAGCTTTCCCCATAAGCCCTCCAGCCCTCTCCTATACAAAATAATGTATTGTTTCTTGAGCCCATGTTTTTAGGCTCGTTTGAATTCTGCTTGCTTGGCTGAGATCAAGCCAATTCCTGGCAGCTGGATTTCAGCATATTCATTAAAGGCAATACTGTATCATTGCTTTAAAAAGATAGTAGATTGTAAATAAACAATGAATACGATGACTCTACAAAAAGCTAACACAGCATTAAGCAGTAGTTTAGCCAAAGGCAATTTCAATTGTTAATGTTTACTGTGTGATGGTTTCAAGCAATTCTGAAGGATTTTTTTCCTCAGCAGTGCTGTTCTATTGCTTAGTTCCTGTGCCTCTTGCTCTGGGGCTGGATCAGCCTGTAACAGGATATGTTCTTCCCAAGTACTTCTGTAATAAGCTGATCATGATAGTGTCTTGCTGACATGAACTTTTTATTTCAGAAGAAATACTTTATATGTGCAATTGAAAGAAAAACTTTTCAAGATCATGCTTTCTTTGCTCCTATCAAGATTGTCATCCTAGTTCAGAGTTACAGAAGTGTTGGTTTCATAGTGTTGTGGTCAGCCCCAGTGCTGATATGTGGTTATACATGCATGAGATATGAATAAACAGATTTCTCATTTATATCACTGGTATCACATGGAATTGTTTTATAAAGTAGAAATGTCATTCTAGAAGCAACAAGCTAGATTTATGAGTGCTGGCATCAGCACCAGGTGAATCTTTTTTCCTATGGGGTAGTGCACAATCTCTCCCATGTGTGAGCTGATAGTGCAGCACCTCCTCAGCTGGTGGTTCCTAGAACGGCCTTTTCTTTGAGATGCCTGTGTTGTTTGGTTGATATTATACAGTAATGCACATGGAAACCTTATTTCCTAAAAAACTCCTCAGGAATTGGAACTGTATAATTCAGGCTGTGCATTACTACTGGTTTCAATGGAGTTCTTGACAAATTTTAAGCTTAAAATCTGAAAGTGCCATTTTGTCCTTTTCCAGGCACCTCTTTAGGAGGGATGCTGATCTAAAATAGCTACTTAGTGTGAAATACAAAGCTCCCATACTTTGGGTGAAATCTGGAATCAGGATTTCAAGGAACCAGATTTTCATCTTGAGACTCTCACCTATGAGTGGATCATAAGCCACTCTAAGGCTCTGTGGCATCTTGAAATTAGCAGACAACTATTTATCAGTAATGCTGATGACAAGGACATATATAGAACTTCTTTCTTTTAGCCTTGGCCTTATTATTCCATTTTTACTTGAGACTGGACACATAAGAACTATGAAGAAAGGCCTAATTTTCTCTATCTGGAAGCGGCAGATAATGCTATTTACCTAAACCAGAGAGATATTGTGAGCATTCCTTGCCCATTTCTAAATAATCTTACTGTAATAAAAAAATGTTAAAACCATTTAAAAAGCAAATTTTTATAAAAGTTTAGTGGTGAATATGTATGTATTCAGTTCCTACTGTAGATCACCAGTGGTTTTTTTACTTTATAGAATTTTTAGCTGGTTAATAAGATTTCTTAATTTAGAGTTGCATCTCTCTAATGACTTTTGCTGGATGCTAAAATTTAGATTACATTTGCATATGAGACACTCCTATTTTGTTAAGTAGGAGACATGTTATGGGGATAATCAGTTCATCTTCAGCTGTAATTCTATGTCTAGCAAGGATTCAAATTTCTAGGATGGCTAATGGGTTAGTGAAATCTGGTAAAACATCTTTGAGATAAATCCCAGCATAATGAGATCAGTTAGATCTAGCTGTAAAATGGAAAAGAAGCTTAATTTTAATATTCAGTTGCACAGATTGGTGCCTTGCTTTTTTTCTTTTACAACTTGACAGAGCTCTATCTGAAATTTTAAAAAAGCTGGAACTGGATGGATCTTTTGAATATGCATAAACTAAATGGGAGAAATGAAACAAAAAAAAAGAAGTAGCTGGTTTCATGTAAGGTTAGATTTTCTATTCCATGGAAACTAATTTGACTCCAATGTAAATTCTCTGGTGAGAGAATGTGCATGCTTTGCAGCTACAAGATCCTTCTTACATAGGGTATGTGGGCACTAAAATAGTACAGGCAGCAAAGTAACAATTTCAGTAAGAGATCTGCAGTTCCATATGTGGTCAAGGCATCATTGTCAAATTAGGAAGCATCTGGTTTCTTGGCATTTAGGTTTATATTCTAACCTATGTGTTAACGACAGTATCATTTTCATTTTTAATTGCATGCAATATATCATGCTTCGGGTTTACTATTCTTATGCAATTACAGTCTTGTGACAGAAACAGGACAAGCCCAGCTGCAGGACTAAGCTGCTGTTTGAGCACAGAGCTTATGAACTGGCAGTGCAACCGTTTTAGGGCAGTCGGTGCAATTTCATTCTGAGCTGCCAAGGCAGTAAGAACTTGCCTGCATACATAAAATACCCCCGAAAAGCTATACGTTTAAAATACAGTGGATTTTTATGAAACTGGTCCATGTTTTGGAGTCTGAGAAGCTAAATCTCAGAGCCTTCTCACACTTCAGCATCTGAGCCAGCTCAGAAACTACCAACAATCCAGTGTCCTTTAAGAGTCACAGTAGTTTTTCTTAGCTAAAATCTGCGTGTGACTGGTAACATTTCAGGGGAAGGGATCAACACCACAGCTCTTGAGAGTCACCTCTGAGTAACAGGACCTTGGCAGTTGCAGGAGACAGATCATCCCGAGCAGAAGCATCCTCAGTTCCCACCCTTTTCAACCTCTTCCTCCTGATCATGGGCCAAGAGCCAAGCTTTCTTCCTCTTCTGAGAGTGGGCAAGACGGGAAAGATTTGTGGTATCTGTGCTATCTGTACAGAGGCAGAGGGTGTCCACAGTACTGTGCTACTATCTGAGGCATTCAGGGTTAGGAAAATGGTACCTAGAAACAGTGCTTCCCCCAGCATAAGTAGTACAGATTTTTTTAAAAAAGTAGTATTTTGTTTCTTTGCATTGTGTCACTTAACAGACTGTGGGACAAATAACAGAATTTCACCCTGGTTTTCCTGCATTTTTGAGATAATGCTGGATTACCCAAATGAAAATTTCCTTAAAAATGTAAAAAAAATAACCACAGAGTCAAAACCAAGCACTGCTTCTGCCATGTCTGTACCTATTTATCTACAGCCATACATTCCAAACCTGCTCAGGAACCATCTTCGGCATTGAAATGAAGTTGCTTCTACTGGTACACTTCCAGAACTTTTCGCAGCCCAAATTTGGCTCTTGTCAAGTAGCATTTCCACAAGCCCTTCCCAGCCCCTGGCAGCTGGGAGGAAGCATTCCCAGCGGTTTGGAGTCCTGTGCCTGGAGCTGGGGTGGTTCACCAGCGCTGGCACAGGCTCTGCGGAGCGCTGAATTTACTGCTCTGCATGAAGCCCTCCTATCCATAACAAGTGTTTCAGCTCCGTTGCATACACTTCTCAGAAGACTCCAGGTTATTCCAGCCTCGGGATTTCCCCAGTCGGAGCGGGTCTGTCCCGCATGAAGCGCAGCGCCCTCAGCCAGCCGTGCCCAAAGGGCCCGGAGCAGCTGAAGGAGCCGCGGCGCGCTGGGACGTGCCCAGGCAGCTCACGGAGCAGCCGGGAGGCAGCGCTTTGTGCTTACTGAACCTGACCGTAATGGGATCTCGGCAGGAAAATGCCCTTCCAGCGGCGCTGCTCTGGGGCACTGAGGAGAGCGGGACCATTAAAACCAAGCCCCAAGCCTGCCTGAGCTCCAGGAGCGCTTGGACAACGCTCTCAGATACACGGTGAGATCGCTGGCCTTGTGCAGGGCGAGCAGTTGGGCTCGAAGATCCCTGTGGGTCCCTCCACCCCGGGACATTCCCGTTTCTCACCTCCCCTGGGATGTACCAATGCAGTTGCTCTGCCTCGCTGCGCCCCCCNCGGCGTCAAGATGGCGGCGTCTGCGGCACGCTCAGCGGCCCGGCGGCTTCTCTTGCCCTGGTCCGCCCGCCTGGTGCGAGCGCCCAGCGCGGCGCAGCGGGTGAGGCGGCGGAGCGGGGAGCGGAGTGGAGTGGGGGGAGGCGCGGGGAGCGTGGGCATTGCAGGTATTGCGGTGGCTCCGAGCGCTGGTGTCCGGGCTGCCGCTGAGGGGATGCGGGGAGTTGGAGGCCGTGGGGGGCGGTGCATGCTGGGAGTTGTAGTCACGGTAGCGGCGCGGTGCACGGCGGGAGGTGTAGTAAGTGATCAGTTTGCGCTGGTCAGGAAGTTTGTGTGTGGCTGCTGGACCGGGGCTCTTCAGTGTGAGGAGGATGCCAGTGAACTGGAGGTTCAGCAGGGATGAACTGCACTGGAACATGTGTCCTGTGAGGAGAGGCTGAGGGTCCAGACCTGTTTCAGGTTGGAGAGGCCATGGCTTCAGCTGGATCTGTGCGAAGTATCTGTGCCAGCACCTAGGAGAAGGTCAGGAAGAGAAAACGAGGCCTGTCACAGTGGGGCACGGTGGCAGGATAAGAGATAGTGGGTGTAAGTTGAAACAAGAGAGGAAAAACTATATGTGGCAGTCAAACAGTGGAGCAGGCTGCTCACAGAGCTGTGCAGTTTCTCACCGTCTTGGGAGTTTGTCAGTACCCAGGTGCAAAAAGTCGTGAGCGAAGTGATCTGACCAAGTTGATCCTGCTTGGAGCAGGAATTGTGACTAGAGACCTCCAGATGTTCCTTTAAACTTGAATTGTGCTGTGTCTGAAATAATAGACTTTTAAGAGATCTAAGCTGTTCTAGGAGGAGAGTGGGTGAGAGCTGGATTTTGTACTTTTATGTTTAGAGCAGTTATATGGGGAGAGGAATCCTTGTTTATTTGTAACATTTGAAATCACAGTTTTGAGATAGCTGTTTGCTTGAATTTAGGGTACATATTTGCATTTCTTGTTATTGAAAAACTGCAGTAAAATTCCCTTCTTTTCTAGCCCGCTCTCATTCAGTGTGCTTTAACTGCCACATGTTTTTGCACCGTTCTGATCAATGGTTGATGTATTTGCAGTCCTGGCACAGGCCCTTGTGCCATGTCTCACTTGACTTTAGAAAGTAGGTACCCAGGAGAATTCCGGGTGGTGAAGGTCCTTCAGGCTCTTGCTGGCAGAAATGGAAACAAGCATGGCTGGCTGATGAGAGAAACAGCTCCTGTGTCAGATGGGAGGGCAGCAGATGCATCTCTTCACTTGTAGTTATCTTCAGGGTTTGTTTCAGGTTCAGGTTACTGCTTCCTTTATGTGAAGAAGTGGTGAATAGCAGTCCTGAATTCTTTTCCTTATAAATGCATGCTTTAAGAAATATCCACAGACTTAATGCTTAAGTTTAGCAGTACATTTTTCAGAACAGCATCCTTGGATATAACTTAGCAGTCTGAGCATAACTGACAATTTTCTTTTCCAGTGTGTGCATGTTGGAAGAGAGAGGCTCACAGTTTCCAAAGCAGCAACAGAAGTAATCTTAAATGTCCCTGAAACTAGGGTGAGTCCTTTGGAAAATGGCTTGCAAGTAGCTTCTGAAGACTCTGGACTCTCAACATGCACAGTAAGTAACTCACAAAAGGAAAGGGATTTTGTATCTACTCCTGTCTGTTCATTTTCTCGTGGAACTAAATTGCATTTGCATTTCAATATTTATTAACAGCTCTTCCTAGAACTTAAGCCAAGACATGGAAGTCTTAAAGCTTTTCTAGATTTGTAATAAAATTTTTGTGAAGATCAAAATTTTCTTTTTCTTAGAAACTGCTCTGTTTAAGGAAAAAGCCATAGCAAAGCTGTTAGCTGGTAAAATGAGTTTTTTTTCTTCACTGAGGTTGGACTTTGGATTGATGCTGGAAGCAGGTATGAAAATGAGAAGAACAACGGAACTGCTCACTTTCTTGAGCATATGGCTTTCAAGGTGAGTGTGAATATTGATGTAGATATTTACAATGGATTTTAAAGTTACTTAAAGATCAATGATAAAAACTTTATCAGAGTTGTATAAATAAGTTTTCCAAATTGAAGTGAGAAAAATAACTAATAGATTAATGTCTAATATCTTAGACAGCTAAGATTTGGTTTCCATTAGAAAATGAATCTAAAGTCGTAGTTCTGTGTAACTGTTACACAATTCTGAATTACACAGATCTAATTTTTCACTCACTTTTACCTTCTTATAATAGTCTTAGAAGACACACTTTAGCCAGCTTTTTATTTTCACTTGGGAGCATGGTAAGATTTATACCTCATTTTCAAGCTTGGAGGGATTAGTATGCCAATTTTATTTCCAGAACACATATTCTTTCTCTTGACCTTTCCAGACAAGAAGTAGTAATGATGAGTAGATGAACCTAAGGGTCTAATGTCATTTTCTTATTGTGCTATTTCAGGGAACAAAAAAGAGATCTCAGTTAGACCTTGAACTAGAGATTGAGAACATGGGGGCTCATCTGAACGCGTACACCTCCAGAGAGCAAACCGTGTATTATGCAAAGGCTTTCTCAAAAGATTTACCAAGAGGTAATTGCTCTCATTCATCAGAAAAGCTGCAAAGAGCAACGTGCTTGTCCAGCTTCCAGTGAGATGACAGAGAATGACGCTTTCACAGTGTTACAGTCCCTTCTTTGCCAGGTGAAAAGTCCATTCTTGAACCTCACAAGAACATGAGAATACAGGTTTAGAAAGGAGCCAGCAGAAAAGCTGCTATTTGAAATATTTTTCTCTTCAGAGTCCCAGGATAAGATACCTTCTGAACTTCTCTCTTACTGTCCCCTTGCTGGTCTTATTAGCACTTGCTCTTTGGGGTGGGTTTCACTTTTGGAACCAGATTTTTCTCGTAGTCTGAAAATACTTTTTTCATTTCCATCTCTATTTGCTATTAGCTGTGGAAATTCTTGCTGACATAATTCAGAACAGTACCCTGGGAGAGGCAGAGATTGAGCGTGAGCGAGGGGTGATACTTCGGGAGATGCAAGAGGTTGAAACCAACTTGCAAGAAGTTGTCTTTGATTACCTTCATGCCACAGCCTATCAGAATACAGCCCTGGGACGGACAATTTTAGGACCCACTGAAAATATCAAGTAAGTCCAGAAAGAAGCCCGTCTTAAATTGTGTGGTAACTTTTATATATTGAGGAAGACTTGTCTAAAATGTAGAGAACAGTGTCAAATTTCATTTTTACACTGAAGGGAAGCTAAAATTGCACTGAATATAACTGTAAATAGAACTTCTGTATTACCTCAGTTCCCCTGTAGGCAGGCATCAAAGGGTATGTGAATTTCAGATGTTCTCTGCATGACTTCGGGGTTTTTTTGCCATATTTTTCTCCTGTTTCTTAAATATGCATCTGACACAAAATTGGAAACACTTCTTTTTCCTATAGATCATATGTTAGGCATATGATTGTAAGGCATATTATTGTAAGCACACAGTATTTGCACTGGTTTTTCAGCATTTGTTTGAACCAGTACAGATCAGGGGACTGCTAAATATGCTGCATTCAAGGGAAAGGAGATCATTAGTGCATCCTGTCTCCACGTGACTGAGTTGGAATTCTCACGCCTTAGGAAGCTAGAAGAGCTTTTTATCCAGTTCCTATTTGCTTTTTAGAAAGTCATCCTTACTTTAGCTTTCTACCTCTGCTCTGAACACTGGCAGCACTTCTATTTTGATACTGTATTGTTATATACATTTATCTCTTTTTACTCTGGTAAGCTTTACTGACACAGTAGTGCTGCCCCCTTTCCTATTTTTAGATCCATAAATCGTAATGACTTGGTGGAGTACATAACAACACATTACAAAGGACCCAGAATGGTCTTGGCTGCTGCTGGAGGTCAGTATGGGATACTCACCCTGGATCATAGGAAACTATGCTTGAATGCATGGCCTGAGTCTGTGGGAACATGTTGAATTACTCATTGTTCATTAGGTCCTGTTCATTGTTAGCCCTGTGTACCCCTGTGTATTTTGTGCATTCATAACCTTTGAGCTTTGTTCCCTTTTGCTCTCAGTAATATTCCAGAAACCTTAAATTAGGAATGAGAGGTGAATTGGAGGCCAAAGTAATTCTTCCATGTGGGCAGGAAAAAACTGGTCCTAGAAGGTGTGAAGAGGGGAATGGCAAGGAATGCATAGAGAAAGAACTAAGATTGAGTCTTGAAAGAGCAAAGAGCTTGCTTTGATGTAGTTTTAATGGAAGGCTGGTAAAGAGAACCAAGAAGGGAGGACTCATGAGGAGCTTGCTCTGTATAAGCAAGAAGAAGAATGCAGAAGTGGGGTATTAAAGCAGGGGCACAAAAAATTACTTCTTGGTTGAGTCCTTAAATTGTGCAGCAATTTAAATTAACTGTTTACAGAGTACCATCACAAAGCATGTGAAATACCTTTCTTCAGGGGTCTCTCATGATGAACTGCTTGACCTGGCAAAGTGCCATTTTGGTAACCTGCCATCTGCTCCAGAAGGAGGACTGCCACCCCTGCCACCTTGTAGCTTCACAGGTAGTGAGGTAAGCTGCTGGGTGGCTTTTTGTACATGCCCTGATGTGTGCTCTCTGGTGAGGAGAGAGGGCTGCTCTGCCACAGGCTCAGCACATGAAAAGGTTTCTTGCCCCCAGTGACAGCAATGGAGTAGCTGCTTTCCAAGGCAGTGCTTCCCATTCATTCTTTGATAAGCCTCACTGCCACTACTTTTTATGCTTCATCAGTTCCTGGAGGAATACCTTCCTTATCCCTGCTCCTACTGTTCTTTTATCCTCTTGACTACAGTATTGGAGCATTTCCAGTTGTTGAGAATCACTCATTTAAAGGATGTGGCAGAGAACTGAGGCATCCATGTTCTATTCCCATTTCTTTTCAGATTCTACGAAGTCACCAGATTTCCTTGCTGCTGGTAGTCATAAAATGACTTGTAATACTTCTCTCTGTATGGTGGCAAAGTGATCTGAAATTGCCCCAGGGGACACCAGTTAAGGCTGATGTTAAATTAATCTTCCTATGCTGTAATTTTAGTGCATGTTTTGTAATCCAGCCTTAATGGAGAAATCTGCTTTCTGTTATTTAACTTGCCCCACGCCTGAGCGTGTGCAGGCTGCGCTGGAGCTGCTGTGCTGTGTTCCAGATTCGGATAAGGGATGACAAGATGCCCCTGGCACACCTGGCCATCGCCGTGGAAGCCGCCGGCTGGGCTGACCCCGACACGATCCCGCTCATGGTAGCCAATACCCTGATAGGTAACTGGGATCGCTCCTTTGGAGGAGGAGTGGTGAGTGAGCCTGCAAGTACCATCCTGCTCTTAGTGGGGCTGGGGGGATCTCCCTGACTTGGGTACTGCCAGGACAAGAAAGGGGATCCAGCTATGAGTCTGAGAGAGTTTGTTACCCAGGATCTAGGAGAATCTTAAAAAGCGGTTCTAAACCACCAAAATAGAGGTGACTTGAGGTTTGCCAGCCCTCATGGAAAGTAGGATGCTTTACACCTATGTCATCAGAACATGAGGGTATCAGTAATTAATTGTCCCTTTCTTGAACCTAAGTATCTTTATGATT
Organism: Cisticola juncidis; assembly: GCA_013400215.1. NCBI lineage: Eukaryota > Metazoa > Chordata > Aves > Passeriformes > Cisticolidae > Cisticola > Cisticola juncidis. The sequence goes on along the minus strand of VXBR01000306.1, from coordinate 911,411 downwards.
TTGGCACAAATCTGGGATATTATTTTGAAATGTGATATTATGTGCAAGAAAAGAAACAGTTGAAATGAAGAGCTGATAATTAACCTTGTAGCTACTACTGCATGTTCTGTCATCATTGAAATAAAAATGGGAAATCATGGACTATTAGGCTTTAAGAAAACTTCATAAAGTAATATTTTTTTCTTTTGCCTCAGCAGAGTTTGTCCAGTAAACTTGCTCAGATTGCCTGCCAGGGTAACCTGTGTCACAGTTTCCAGTCCTTCAACACCTGCTACACTGACACAGGGCTGTGGGGACTCTATATGGTCTGTGAGCCATCCACTATTGAGGACATGGTGCACTGTGTTCAGAGAGAATGGTAAGGTAGCAACTGTTTCTCTGAAAAGATTGTTTTTATTGGAGGAATACAATTTACAAAGGAAGTATTTAATGAGAAGATTACTCTCTGCTTGGTCTTGCCTGGGAATAACAAATGCATCAAATTCTAAAATTTGGCACCCAAAGCCAAGTCCCAGCACCCAGTTTTTGGCACCCTTACTTGGAGTGAATAGCTTAAGATGTAGGTTTTGTTCCTTGTATAAGAAAACACAGCAGGGATATTTTTTTGACTGTCAAATGACAGAAGTCATGAAACTGCCAGACCTTTTATTAGAGTACTACTGAGTCAGTGTACAGCCTGTGAGCTGCAAGTGCCACCATTGAAAGAGTAAATATTTGTGGATGAGAATAATGAATGTGCAATTACCAGACAGTTTTAGTTGTTACCCAGTCTTCAGTTGCTGCAGTTGATGTACCACTGGTGTTAGACAGCTTTAGTGAATACACAGGGAAATGAAGGTTGAGCTGTTACATATGGAATTTTGAAACCTATGATTCTAGACAATATTCATTCATCTGGGGTTTAAATCTGTTTTGAAGGATGTTGATACATGTAACTGTAAAGCTTGAACTGCAGATGCTATTAAAAACACACACGTTATTAAGAGCACTTGATTTAAAGTGGGTGAAGTTGAAACAAGTCTTGAAAATAAGGAGTTTGTATAATCACATAAATCACTTCTTACATACCATTATTCTATGAGATTCCTGTTAAGCTGTGGAAAAAAATGTTATCACTTTGACTCTGCTGCAGCTTAGCACCAGGGAAGACAGACAATTCCTGGGACAAGAATTTAGTGTTAAGCTGTTTAATGCATCCCCCTCTCCTCTACAAAATTAGATAGTGTGGCACAGTATTATCTCACCAAGAGAGGAGCCTGGGAGTAATGGATTGCCTTTTGGCTAATTACCTCTGATCTACTTGTGTGGCTCCTACTTTTTTAGCAACATCCATTCTCAAGATGACAAGTACAGACTGCACTTGCCTCAGAATAAGTATTTAATAAAATGAAGTACAGCTGTTCTAAGAGAAAAAACTTGATTTTGGGTGTATTGGCATGCTTCCCAAACCCCTACTCGTAGGCTGCTGCTTTGTATCGATGCTTGGTTTCCAACCTGTCTTACCAACTTTGTCTGCAGAAAAGCAGTGCCTGGTAGGTGCAGCACCTTATCACAGGCAGTCTTGTGTGCTACAGATTACCATTATTTAACACCTTTGGATTGAAACTGTTTTTCAGGACAAGACTTTGCACAAGTGTTACAGAAAATGAAGTAGCTCGAGCAAAAAATCTTCTGAAGACAAATATGCTGCTACAACTTGATGGTGAGACTTACGAGAACTTTTTATTCTTTGTGGAGCTGTAAGCTGATAACTGAAGCATTTCTCCCCCTATTTTAGGGTCCACACCAATCTGTGAAGACATTGGAAGACAAATGCTGTGTTATAAGCGCCGAATCCCAATTCCAGAACTGGAGGCCAGAATTGAAGTAAGTGGCACTCATGTTGCAAGTTCTAAAAGATCATCAAGAAAATTACTTGATAGAGAAAGTAACAATATAGGAGTTGTGTTTCTTGTTCAGTTGAGAAAATAATTCCAGCTGAGAAAACTTTCAAGTGTTTTGTTGCCTGCTCCCTTGGATTATACAAAATTTAGATCAGAAATGGTTTTAAGATGGGATTGTAACAAAGATGCCTCTTTTACCCCTTTTAGGCTATTGATGCCCAGACTATTAGAGAAATCTGCACAAAGTACATCTATGATAAGCATCCTGCAGTTGCTGCCGTGGGTATGTGGTAGAAGTTTCCCTATTCTCCCATCACCCCTCCAGACCAAATGCTGTGAGTTGAGGATGTGTCATGGCCAACTTTCTTTAACTTCCAGGTCCAGTTGAACAACTTCCAGAGTACAGCAAAATCTGCAGTGGCATGCGTTGGCTTCGTGAGTAGTGAATAACAAGAACTTCCAGCATATTTTAGCTTTAAAAAAATGGAAAACCACAAAAACACCAAACAAACCAACTACACCCCTGTTTAAAACTTTGAGTTGCTTTTGAGAAGACTAAAATTCAAGAATCAGCCCCTCCTGTGTGTCTGTATAATGAAGAAAGGAATGGAAACATGTACAGTATTTGCATTTTTATTATAAAACAAGGATTGTCAGTAAGAGTCATTTCTTGACTTTAGTAGCATTCATCACTTGTTCTTGAGCAGCTTTCTTTGCCTTGACCATTTCCACGAGTTCCTGAAGAGAAGGTGGGGAAAAAAGAAACTTAACTAAACATGTAACTTGTGAACAATTCTGTGGCTTTGAATACTACACATATTTACTGTGAAACACTATAGTTCTCAACATAATGAGAAGTCTACATGGTTTAATACTGTAGAGCAATTTCTCTTAGAAACAAATCAATTGATGGAAGGTTAGTGCTCATGTACCACGAACTTTACCTACAGGAGGCTAGGGATAGGACTTCACCCTCTGCTAGAGCTTGCTGTCAAACTATAAGACAAATTTCCTGACACAGACCTTCTTTCCCAGCTTCCAGAGCCATTATTTCCATTGAGGAGCATTTAGTCCTTACTGCTCTTTTGGGGTTGAGTTACCAAAAATAAAAGTTTCCTGTAAGCTCCATCATTTTGCCAGTGTCAGATACTGTCTCTGGGAGGCAGTGGGACAGTAAAAGCAAAGGATTCTCTGAAGGCCTGGACTAGTGACAGTCCCAGGAGGAGGAGAGGGACCTTACCTTGTATCGCTTCATGCAGTCTTTTTTTGACCGGCCTGGAACAGCTGCTGCTATTTTCTCCCATCTTTCAGGTGTATTTACTGGATAAGTCTTCAGTGCTTGTTCTAAAAGTTTTTGTTCTTCTGTAGTCCAAGGGGATGAATCTAGAGGTGATCCTGGTTTTAAATACAAAAATGACAACAAGAATAGATAAGTTAAAATTATTCTAGAAACATTGTAAAACCTATTATAGTTGATTTGAAATCCATGCAGTTTTGGGGTGTATTGTGTGTACTAGAAACCCTGGCATGGCACCAGAGCCTGGATGACTTACTTGCTATGAAAGTTTGTAAGGAAATCTTGAGTAAGTTCTAGGTTACTTTCTTCCTAAGAGACTCAGGGGAAACAAGTGCACAAGAAGGGCTCCCTTTTCACCTTTACCTTCAAATCGTTCTGAGGGGGCAGCACTGTCCATCTGAGGCACCACACCATGTTCTTTTTTAAATTTGTCAAATGCTTTCTTGTTTATGTCATCTTTTTGATGAGGGTCTATGAGCAACAGACATTAAAGAGAATAATTACTGCAAGAACATTAAAGCCAGATGAAATAATAACAACAACATTCTGTAGCAGATTAGTTACAATAATCACAAAATCATAAACCCCAATTCCTACTTACTTTAAAACAATGGTAAAGAAGTTGGTAGATTTAAAAAAAACATTCAGGGTCCAATAAACTTTTCTCAGTGTCAGATTCTCCAACCCCTATCCTGCTTTATAGTGCTCAGAGGAATACTTGTTCCACATAATCTTAAACCTGAATCTGCAACTTCACCAAAATCAAGACAGATTGTTCTCTCAGTTAACAGCTGGGGCACAAAACTCATGCATTGCCCAGGGTATGACAATGTCAGAGAGGCAGGAATATGGAAAATTCAGGTGCTCCTCGTGCCAGTGTGGTTTGTAATGCAGAAACCTTTTGAAAACTCGGTGGTCGTTTTTTCCTTCTGTCGTGAAATGTATAATTTCCTTGTGACCTTATTCCAGAGCTCTCTAGGCTTCATTTTTCACTTTTATATTCATTTTTGAAGAGGAGATGAGTCAAATTCATTTAGGTGTCTTACTCTGGTGTTGGATTCTAATTATTTTTTTAAAGTGTCTCTAGAGCTTAATCAGTTCGATTTATTTTAGATGCCTTCCTTTGCAGGGAGCTTTCTGAGAGGCCCATTTATCTCTCCCTGAGCCCTGGTATTTCATGTGTCCCAGACATCAGAGCATTAAGCTACAGAGTTCCTCGTGAGGTGCTGACTTACAAAAGAGCCATTAGGATGAAAACACTGAATTACATAAATGCTCCTCTAAATCCTCCATCTGAACTACATTTCTTTTGGGGCTGTACAGAGGCAGGCAGACCATGTTATTACAAAAATAAGGTAATATAGATACCAAGCTTTTGGAGACTCTTTGCTTTATTGATGACATCTTTTGCCGTTCGTTTTATTCCAGTAGTAGAGTGCAAGTTCATATAGTTGGCAATAACTTCCCACCTACAGCAAGAACAGAAAGGATAAACCAGCATATTACACACTACCTTATCTTCATACAAGCTATGGTCAAGCTCCTGTACACATTTTTATAAACTCCTGAGTAAGTTCAAACATATTTAAGTATGTGTAATATCCCAGAGTACCTGTTCTGTAAAGCTTTCAGTCACTAACTGAAGAATTCAATCAGCTTGGGTGAACTCAGTTCCCAGTACAGAAAAAGGATGGGGTAGAATGTAGGTAAGTGCAAACCTCTGATCCTCAAAATTCTGCTTAACTGCTGCTTTCCTGAATTCCTGAAACACCTCTGGCTGCACTGAAGGGCTGAGAAGTTACTGCCCCCAAGAAGAATGCCTAAACATCAGGTAAAGAGGCTTAAACAGGAGAAGGCTGGAACAGCCCTAGCCCCAGGATTATTCCTAGTGGATTCTTAGCAAATGGAAGGCAGTAGGTACCACTGATCAGACAGGAGCCTGGAGGACTGACTGCTGAACTGCACAAACAGGCACTGACACCACCTCCATGGAGTACAGCAGCTGTTTGTTTTTATTAAGTAATCATCCAAATCTTGCAATAGAGATTTGAAATCTGTGTAATCCTAAATGGAAGAAGGCATTTCATTTTTGTGAAGAAGTATTTTAAAGTGTGCTCCTGTTTTTGATGCTTAGCAGTAAGCTGAGTGCCAGTGCTGCTTTCTGTAACTCCCAGCCTTTCCCTTTTCCCCTGTCTCTCTGAAGAAAGCTGGTGCACTGAATTCTGGCTATTTTCCTCCTACCATGCAGAGGAGAAGCCAGCCTCACATTCACTGTGGAGCTCCTGGAAGCAGCTTACACACTTGCATGCCTCTCCACCTGCACCCCTGTCATGGGTGTGGTTTTGTTCTCCACTTAAGGACTGGAGCCTACCCTGGAGTAAGCCCTGTGCAAACAGGCACCTCAGCACCATCTCAGTAATGGACTGAGGCCCAAATCTGGGGGAAACAAGATACAGAGCCAGAGCTAACTCCAGTAACACACAGAGCACAGCACCAAGGAAAAACAAACCACTGGCTGCTTGCGAGTCAAGGAAAAGGAGGATGTTTAGGAAGTCCTTATACTGACAAAGTACTTGGGATGATCTGAAAATATGTTTTATTATGCTTGTAATTAAATTAAAAATTGTTAGTAAGAGCTTGTAGCACTAAACCCGAGAAGTACCTTGAGTTAGTCCCTGCTGGAAAGAGGTTCACAGCTTTAATTAGCAACTGTAAATCATCCTCTGGCCAATTTTTGCTTCCCCCTCCACCGCCAGTGGTTGACTTTTCTGAACTCTTTGTTGCTTGGCGCATACGAGCTTCTGCCTCTTCTTTCTCTCGCCTTATTTGTTCATTTATTTCTTCTATCTAAAGATTGTAAATAAGCATTATTTATTTACTTACTGAATTATTGTTACATTTTACAGTGACACAACCCCCTCTCTGGACTTGCTCTGAACCTTGGATTTTGCTTAGTTTCTGTTCTGTATATTATATATAAGGAAAAAGAGGAGCTTGTCTGTTCCAGTATTATTTCCCTTTATTCCATGTGTATATTTTTAGGATTTAAAGGAGTTAATAGCAGAAATCCATCACAGGTTCACAAGGAAATTAAATGAACCCCCCCGGAATTAAAGCAATAGTTTTCAACTCTGTGTGAACGTCTAGGCTAACACTTGACTTAGAGGGACAGATCCACAAGCGTTAAGACCAATTAGGGCAATTAAACATCCATGTTGAATACACCAATTCTCAAATCTTTCAGCCTAACTGGTATCTAAACCTGATTAACTCAGCACAAGCATAGTAACAGAGAACTTTAAGTTACGAATGAACTCCAGATTTTAGTCACTAAGTGTGTACTCTGGGCTAGATGGCCGTGTGTAGTTTTTTACCGAGCTAAAAAAGTCTTAAGTTAACCCACTGCCCATTTTTGTGACCTGTAATCACATTGTGAGACTGGTGTGACACATCTTTAATCATCTGCTTCTGAATGGGCCCAGTCCAATCTCGGCAATATTAGAAGAGCTGTGTGCACTTAGGGCTGTTGTCAGGATGCCCAAAGGTGAGAGCAAGAAACCTTTTTCATAAAACCTTCCTGGCAAAAGGAAACTTACCCCACAGATAATTTTTAATGGAATAGTTTTAACAGCTAGAAAGGGGACTGCCCTGCATTTGGAACACCCTTCTGGACAATGGAATATTGAATTCAGTTCCCTGTAGAACAAGAGGCATTTCAGTCTTAAATTGTCTGATGAGTAAACCTGACTCTGGCATGAGGGCAGATCATATTCCCCACCATGGAAAAATGTTCACAGCTGTGAATCCACAGTGGATGAAAGAAAGTGCCTTACTCTTTCTGCAGGATGTAGGTTCAGCTTTTAGTTCAAATGGCTTTTCCCCAATGACAAACAGGCAGATCTTTGCTGAGGTTTGGTAAATTTTGATTCCATGTATCTTGCATTTCCCAGTCTTTGGTATCCAACCTACCAGCCCTTCTAGTGCTTACAGCTTGCAGCACACTAAGTTCTTTTGTGGATCTATCCTCAAGTCACAGGCACTAGACTAGGATTTTTCTTGCATAACAGAGTAGGTTAAGACTACCCTCGCTCCCTCAAGGTAACTGCTACACATTGCTGGGCAAAATCAAATTCCTTTACTGTTTCTGTATACTGTACAAGAGATTTTGTATTCCTTACAGAAGAACACAATACACAAAAAATATGTATTTTTTTTCTTGGCTGGCCTTGTTAATTTGAGCAGCCATGAACTGCAATGTAAAATGGAGCAGAGATCCCTCTGCTTGTGGACTCTGAAAATCAAGTCTTTGTGTTTTAACAAGCACAATTCCACAGCAGCTATGCTGTATCTTACTTCAGTTCAGACAGGTTGATTTCATAAATGATTTCATTATTTTGATTCAACACTCAGCATAATTACCTGTTTTACTACAGCCGCCTTTCCTCCTTCCCTTGTTGTGGATGTAAGTGCTTCATTCAAGCATTGCAGACTAAAAATAAATTATTAAGTTACAATGGAGAGCTAGTAGAAAGATAGGTATCAAAATGTGCAGAACACAGCAGCAGGAAGACTTACCTTGCTAGCTCAAGACGATCACAAAGCTTTTCCACCTCCTCCATCATTTTAACACAATCTGCCTCATTATCAGAAAAGTAATTCCAGTTCTGGAAGCAGAAATACACGTTCTACAAAGTTCTTGAACTTTATTGTCCTATTCCTTCAGACAAAGGCTTAACACACAGCATTCTTCAGCCACTGCTGCGTTTGGACCTATTGGGTCAGCTTTACTCATAACTCATACCCATGTAAGTATGTGTTTTAGTGTTTTGGTTTTTCAGTAAACCCACTTTCCATACCCATCTCCAGCCCTAAGAACAAGCAAACACAGTAATTTGTCTCATACAACCTGTATTTCATTGTAATAATAGTTAAATACCTTGCATGTTGTTCTGAGCTTTTGCCTTTCTTTCTTGATTGCTTTCTTCTGTATCTCTTTTTCCTTTTTTGCTACTAATGCTTGCTGCCTAACTTCTTCTTCCTCCTTCTCTTTTGCTAACCGTGCTGCTTCTAATTCTGCTTGTCTTTGCTGCAATCAAAAGGAAAAAAAAACCCAAGTAAAAAATCCTTCAAGTTAGATTGTTACAGGGTCATTCAGTCATCCAATATCAAAATGTGTTCTTTCTGGTTTGAGTGGAGTTTTGTGTGTATGTTTGGGGGTTTTAAAATACATAAATATTTCAATGTTTGGTTTTCCAAGAATTTTGAGGGAGATGATGAAATATATACCATTTGGCATTAAGTCAAGTACTCACTGTGAGGGCTCTCAGTTTATAAATCCTCACTTCCTCTACAGCGAAGATACAGAACTGTATATAATTTCCTGCACCTGCCTCAGGAGTATAAATGTGTGGTCCAATATTTCTCCTGCATCATTATTGATTATTTTGCAGTGTTCTAATGTCTTTTAAGTAACTTTTTTGCACTTTCCAGCTCCCTTTCATTCCTGCACTTTCAGAGCCATCTTTTCCAAACTGTTAATATTTATCAAGTATGTTCTGTTACATCAAAGCATTTCATACTAACCAACCATTCACAAACCTCATGCACAAGGCAAGCAGACATGTCCATTTTATGCACTTAATGCTTGCCTTGAAACCAGAGGAAGTGCATGCAACACAAGAACTCAGTCTTCAAAGGTGTTTTGTTTCAGATCTGCATTCCTTGTTTCCATCTCATTGTCAAGGGCTGCCAGCCTTGCATTGCCTGCTGCACATGCATCACAGACAACACACCTTTGAACCCCAGTGTAATTCTATCAGTAGTCTTTTGACACACCTAGAACCTGAAGCAGTGCAACAGGTGTGAATGAAGCAGAATTTTTCAACCCAAATGAAGTATCTCACTTACTTTTTCTTTTGCCTCCTGTTCTTTCCGTTTTGCTTCTACCTTTGCTTTCTTCTCTGCTTCCTTCTTTGCCTTTTCTTCCTCCTTAAATTTCTTTATCCTGGGATCACAGCTGTATGCATTGTCTGGCAGAAGAAAGGAAGCATCATGTATAGAAGAAAACCAGCAGATTTCCACAGTTAGTTAACTAATCTGTCTTTAAAGAACAGCTTGTGTGCTCACCAACAAGAGTCCTAATTCTGTTCATTTCTTCTTTTTTTCTCAACGCTCTGGCAGCTCTGTTCTGCTTTTCAATCCACCTCCTTTCATCTCGACTAAAAGGGAATGCATAGTTCAGTGCTAATGCTTTACAGTGCCACTGTTAGAAATTCATCAACAAGCTTCTTAAATAGTTTCCCCCACACAGATGTTCTTCAGTGAATACTTCAAAAATAGACTTCAAAAAATGAAGAAGGCTCTGAGCTCATGTAAAAAATGTGAAGTGTTTACACAGTTATATAAACCTGACGAACCAAGCTGCTTATCTGTCATTGCAGGAAATGAGATCGTGGACTTTATTTCCAAAATGCAATCCACTTGCTTACCTAACATTAAACTCAAACAAAACAACAAAAATGATAGCATATGATTTAATTAAAGGACAGCAGTATAAGAAATGCCACAAATATCTTGTTTTGCAGGATATAGTCATGTCAAGTAAATCCATCTTGAAACTCAGAAACAACACTCTGAAGTAGCTTGATGCTCTGGGTAAAGTCCTGCCAGATTCACTCCATTGAAATACAGCTCAGGATATAGATGGGCAGACTAAATAATCTGAAATATTTACCAGTGCTGTCAACAAAGAGGCAAATTTTTAGTGGGGGCCTCTAGCCTCATCCACACAAACACACAGAGAACAACAGAGGTGGCAGGGAGGTTGGAGCTACGTGGTATTTAAAGCTCCTTCCAAACCACTCAGTACCTCAGAACAAAGAAAACAATCCCCATAACTGAGAAGGAGACTAATACCAGTAGACTGAAGCTTTAAAACATGAGCAACATCACCTTTGGCAAGGAGGAGTAGCAAGAATCATGACCATCTGAACAGCATCTGTAATGTAGTTCTCTCTCCTAAGTACAGCAGACTAGGTACTATTTGTCTAAATATCTTTGAGAAAGAACACTGATGATAGGAATGAACAGGAAAAAAGAGCAATATGCAAATAAATCAAGATTCTTCCAATGAGAAGCCTAGAGGTTCATCTGTGTGATTTACCCCAAGTACAAGTGACAGGGAATTGATTACAGTGCCTTCACAGAATCTTCACAGGAGAGAGAACAGTGGGTCTGGTGAGGCTCAAGAAATTCAGTAGCAGAAGAAGCACAAGAGAAGAGAAATGCCTAGCTACAGCCTAAATATGGCAGTTTCTAGCACAAAGACAACCACTGAATCTAAATAGAAAACCGATTTCTAGCCAAACGTCGAAGAAGACATTCATACAACACAAGTTATGGTCTCACAAGGATTACTGAGTGAAAGGTTGTGTCCTGTGAAATGTGTGTTAGACTAAATGATTCAGTGCTCCAAGTTCTGAACATTCTATTTATAACTGCAGGAAGGATAACAGAATGCATTTTCCAATGGCAACATGGTCTGAGTAATTCAGCAACTATCACTACATCAATAAATACGTAGTTTTTATTAATATCACGCCATCAGAACACATCTCTCCAAATCTGAGGAAGTATCACTTTCTCAGTACAAGTTAAAGAGAGAAATGATACCTGCATGCTCCTCCACTCTGTCCTGGCTCCAGGTTCAACCTGTGCTTGGGACTGGCAGGAACTGCAAGTCTGAACTTAAACACACATTTCAAAGCACCTCAGATATACCTCTGTGAGGCAAGCAGGAACTACTTCAATTACATGAAGAAGCCCACAGTAAGTTCAGTTCAAGTCCATGACTGACCCCTAGGCTGGGAGAGTGGAATTCAGACTTGGCTCAGCTACCTTTCTTCCTGTGACTTACAGTCTAAGACAAAGTTGGAAAATCTTGCTGTATCAATCTCTCAGTCTCCTGTCAAAATTATTTTTACTTACATACCATTCTGCTTTTTCTTTTTCCTCTTCATCTAAATAGGAAAACTCTCTCCAGGAATCAAAATTATACCTGACGCAAATTTAAGGAAAAAAAAGTAAATGAAAAACCAGAAAATCTGTTAAAAATCAGCTATATTTTTAACTGTTATGTGTTTGTAGACAACTATACTGCTGTTTAGAATACATAATTTACAGTCATACACCTACACCTAGCACCTTCAGTGATTCCACATTGTGTTAAGTCAAAATGCAGGATGATTTACACCTCTCTGTACTATGGGACATAGTCTGCTTCAGGATGGCATCAGTCTTGCCCACTCTAAATGTCAACAGCTGTCTAAGCTCCCATCATAGACAGTGGAAATGCAGTGCAGTCTGAAGAGTTCAGAGAGAAATTAATCTTTATGTGAGCACCCATATTTAGCAGGTAAGGCAAGCCATAAGCATTACTGACATTTTAGGACTAAACAGACCTCCCTTTACTAGGGAAGCTTAAACACCTTTTATGTCCAATAAAAGCAAAGGTAAGATGGGATAAACCTGGCTTTCAGTCTGTGGGTCAGCTCAGTTCTCAGCCACTGTGGTCAGAAATTCCCACTGCAACCATGAATTTACCAGCAGAGGGATTAGCCAGGAGAAAACCAGCTCAGTTTGTGGAAGGCACCAACAGCTGTGGGGTAATTCTGTGACATTACAAGGTTGGGTCAGCCCACAGTGAACAACCCACACACCAAAGGGTCTGCAAGCCCTTTATACTGCATGTCTTGAATACTGTGAATAGAAATGGAGGCATCAGCTAACTTACCAAAAGGAATAGAATGCATCTACCTCCTCAAATGAGGAGTTCATGTCTCCAAGTTTAGGTACATTTTTCTTATTTGACCACCTGAAAATACATGGATATATTCAAGAAATAATACATACAATCTTCATAACTAGGCATTTGTTAAGTACAGAATCAAATTCCAAAGCTCCCTCCCACCAACAGAGAGGGGGCACCCGGAAAGAGGAACAGAGCAGGAGAACTCCTCCTAAGTATCCTCCAGACTGGGCATTTTTGGGGGAGTTTCCCCAAAAAAGCAACCTTCTCCTGCTTAGTGCCTCCTGCCTTGTGCCTTTAGAAGACCTGATGGAGCAAAAGCCATCTTTGTAGATATTCAATTCTCCATGCACATTCTTCTGGAAGAGGAGCTCACAGGAAGTGGATAGAAAGTGCTCTGTGAGTAACTCAGCTCTGTGGTAGGGTACAGGAAGTGTCCCACACATTCTAATGGAGCACAGGGGCATTTCCCTAGAAATCTTCCACAGGCTCTAAAATTTGTGGTTCCATGACATAGCATCCATTTCCATTGCAGAGAAGAGACAAACCTCATCTGACAACTACAGATCCAGGTCTGAAGTCTATGGAATACTTGACAGACAATTCAGTACGACTGCTTTAAATAATAATTGTTCAGAATGCTGTCAAGTGCCTCATGCAATTAAGCATTTTTATACAGGGAAAAGCTGACAGGTTTCTATTGTGACAACCTTAATACCAAGTTAATTGTCAACCGTGAATCAAATGCAGAAGTCACACAATGTAAGAGATAACCACCAAATGTTGATAGTTACAATTATCTTCTCTTTGAACCAGCTAAATCATGACTATAAATAACGTCTTCTGTTAATGTCTCACTCTCAGAAGAAATTAATTTAAAAAAGGAATTTTTAGTCAGCAGCACACAAACATTTGGTATTCTATGTAGTAAGATGAAACAACGAGTTGTACAAAAAGGGCAGTAGGTAATAGGAAGCTGAGAACTTTTTTTAAAATCGCATGGGTCAAACTCAATGCCATTAATGTGACAGTTCAGATTATTTTTAAATGAAATAAAAAAAAATGCAACTCTTTTAGTTGTATTACATTTCTAGCAAATTAAACCATCTGTTGTTACAAACACAATGTCAAAAGAGTTTGCAAATGCTGATTCTCCAGCAACAGCAAAGGCAGTCAGACATAGCTTACCTGGCATTTCTTTCAAAAACTGGTGAGAAAACTTCGAAGAAATTTTCTTTTGCTTCACTTTTGGAAGGTACAGAGTTATCAAAAGTTGGATCTATGCTGTTAAATGCTCGTCGTTTCACAGGATCAGATAATATTTCATAAGCTGAAAGTTAGCAGACATAAGGTTGTAAATGTTTAAAAAGATGTTCTCAGATCCGTGTTTGATCTATCAGTAGTGTTCTGTAGAGCTTGATATTTAGTTATTTTAGTGATACCAAAAAGCATTGCTATCTATTCCCTTTAAACTAAGTAGGAGGAACATGTATGAAAAAGAACACATTTAACCATTAAGATGTAACAAAACAGATAATATTTAATTTTAGAGCAGTAAATTTTGTTCAGAGTTTGGGCATGACATCTTCAGACTTTTATTCTACACTAGATCCTTGCAAAATAAATTGACAAGATGGTCTACTAAGGCAGAGAAAAGGCAGTCCCTGAGTTAATGTGCTGTCAAAATGGGCAAGAACAGAAACCATTCATTAGAATTTTTACAGGTCACAATGCAGTTGTATTGAGTTGGACAGAATATAAAACTCCACACGAACTCTCCAAAACTTGCAAACACCCCGTTTTCTTGCTCTTAAACCCCTGCAGCTGGGGAGCCAACACATTACCAATCTTCTGTTCTGGAAATCACACTAACTATAGCTTCAGGACTCTTCCTTTTTTTTCCTCAATGAAGTATGGGGTTTTACAATGATCACTATTTTTCATTAAGAATGAAAAGTCAAAGGAATCAAATTTGTGTTACAATCCTTCATGGACTTCTGTGCCTGCACCCCTGCCAGAGGACACTGCACCATGAAGGTTGGATGTAGGAGGTGATAACCTGGAGACTTTGGTGCTCTGTGGTTCAGTAAACTGATCTCACTGCACATGTCAGTGCAGAGAGGAAGGAATGACAGTGGCCACCAGTGAGCTGCTGTCTGCCAGTCTGCCCTTTCCCTCTGGGAAAGGACTTCCTCCACCAACACTCCCCAAATATCCTGCCTCAGTAACTTTCATACCATTTTCCTGATCCAGGAAATTCTATGCACATCCATTGGTTCCTCTTTCATTTGAGAGATGTCCCTTCCACTTACAGATCCCCAGTTCTACGCACTCAGTTGCCCCAGCTCTGTATCTCCCACACATTCCTTTGTCAGATCAAGTTCTGAATCCAACCTATGTTCTACCACCATTCCAAGTTCCTTCTTTCTGTTTCACTACTGTTTGCTCCTACTCCAGGTCCCCCTTTCCTACAATTGCATTCTAGTATTTCCTTCCTCCAAAATGCTGCCCAGGAGCATTATCCCCTTTCTTTGCTACTTTGTGCTTTCCTTTCTGTTTACCCCCAAACTTGAATTGTAAGCAGTTAAGAGAGAAGGTTCTATGATATTTTGCTCCATGTGTGTAGAACACAGAGCATATTCCTGAATTCACTGGTAGGCAGTTCTCATCATAGATATCTGACAGTTTCTGGGAGAACTGCAACAGAAAAACTATTTCCTTTGGCAGCCTTCCTCCTGACAACTCCAAAGGAGGCTGAAAACATTTGTTTGCCTAACATATCTCACACTAACTAGTATGTGTAAGAAGAAATTCAGAGAAGGAAGTTTAAAAACACAAATTCCAAGATTTCCTCCTGCTTCAGTCTTATTGAGTGAAAATAATTTGTTTAAAATAAACAAAAAAGCCAAGCTCTCAAGCATTTGTGGAGATGTAAATCACACACCTAGAACAGCCCCTATGGTTTTGGAATTGCCCAGCAGTGATGTTCTGGGTCACAGAATCATTAAGTTGGAAAAGACCTCTAAAATCAGAGTCAAGCCATTAATCCTGCACTGCCAAGTCCACTGCTACAGGCAAGAGGGAAATTTTATTCCATTGAGTTCACTTGCTCATCTGTGGGCAAAAATCAGCAGCTGAAGAAACTGATGACCTGGATCAAATCAACACATGTTCTGTTGTCAGAGCAAGCACATTAGAATTCAGATTTTCCAACTGCTGCTGGTGCCTGTGGGGAATTGCTCCATGGCTCACTGATTTATCCCAGGTATGGGGCCACCTCCAGAGGTTCATCTGTGTGTGCACTGCCACAAGTGTCACATTTTGTCACCAGCTGGCACAGCAGCCAAACGTCTGTCAGTTGCATTCCCATCCTGCTGCTACCCACTGGGAAATTACATATAATATGATCTATGGATCTATTGCAGTTTTCTAAAATGGAAAAAGAACAACTCCAGCTGTTTAGTCATTGACAATTTCTTAAGATCCTAATGAAGCACAACAAATACATTTCTGATGATCAAGTAGATTGAGAGAGTATCTAACAAATGAGGTAATTTGCTTACCTTTAGTTATGCAAGTGAAATAATCATTATCACCTTCTCCTATCTGTTCCCCTGCAGCTTTTCGCTTGTCTGGATGATGTTTCAAGACCATGGATTTATCTAACACATAAATGCATTACAGTTAGAAATGCTTCCTCAGAAACAGTTTCAAACTACAAAGTAACACAGTAACTCCAATTGGCATTTCTCTAATTCGAAACTTAAATAAAAATACAAATCAAACAGTCAGATCTGGGAGAAAACAGAAGTTAATGATTTTTCTTTAACTTAACACTATAGTTAGAATTAACATTATTTCATCTTTGCTGGGACATAAAATAACCACAACTCAAAAACTCTATTCTCTATTCCACCTCAACATCTGAAGAAGTCTCTGAGACTTATTCTACTATTATGCCTAGCAAAGAGCTTTAGCATCTGTAAGTGTACAATTAGCTTAACTGAAAATATAAAAACAACTGGAAAAAAAAAGAAATTTTAGTTATTTCTAATGAAAAACAAACGTTCAGATAAAATAAAAATTGTATTCTATCCCTTTATTGATGTTCTGAACACAATCCAAAGTGAAATTTAGCAAGAAATTTCAGCCTGTGTATGCTGCTGCACTTCCCCATGACTAACACTGAGCAGACACACAAGACTTTGGGTTAAATTCTCCCTCTGCTCAGGCCTTGAATCCTAAGGCACAACTGGCATATACACAGTATCTACTGGAGGTGCTGCCAAAGTTGTCTTGGTGTTTAAAAGGTAAAACCTGATTTTAGACCGACTCCCTTGACAAAAGATCTTACTGTATTGCCTTACAGCACATACGGTACCTTCTTGGCTCTCTCTAAAATACCAGAGAGAAGGTACCAAGCAGTTACAGCACCCTGTCTCCTGAGAAACAATCAGAATCCTTCTTCAGAACAGGAAAGCACAGAATACACAGGGGGAAAGACTCAATCTCTACAGCACCAAGGAGTGAGTGAGTGCTGTCAGGGTCCTAAAGAGACAGGCTCTGGCTCTTGCTCAGATCAGTGAGATCACTGCTCACCACCAGAACAGGTGCTGCTCTATTCCATAGCAGCAAATGCTCCACAGTGTGTGGAGCACCTGCCTGAGGCAATGTGATTTCCTGTCTAAGTTGGAAAATCCACTGATTTCCAACCATTTCCATTTGGAACTATCTGGAAACAGTGATTCTTTTTGCACCACCACAGGCAGTTGTTCACAAGATCCATTCACAAAGCCATTAGTTTATCCCAGAGAGCCTACTGAACAACATTCAGAGTTTTATAAAATCTTCCTCCACTAAATATTTGCATCTTTCCTGCAGTCAAGAACACTGCTTTTCAGAAACAAAACTCAACATGCTCCATTCCCATGCCACACTCAGACTGGTATGGCTGTTAACATTCAGCAGCACTAACGTGGCAGCTCAACACTCTCAAGGGGGCTGCCAGGGAACCTCTGGGAACACACGGGGTAGGGACAGCTCTACTCCTCTGCCTTTCACTGAACCTCACTGCAGACTCAAAAAATATAGAAATGCGTAGTTACAGTCCCACACAGGCCAGGAAGCAGAGATGTGAAATTTTTTAATTCCCTAGAGTTAGGCCTCTGGATTTCAGAGTTGTGATATGAATTTAAGAGGCTAGTAAGCAACACAAATCAAACTTTTAGGCCTGGGAAACAGTAAAAACTTGTTCAAAACATGCAGGTATTTTCACTGGAAACCAGTTGTGTACACCTGAAAAAAAGGTTATGCTTGTAAGGGAAAGGTACTTACGAGCTGCTTTGATTTGTTTCTGAGTAGCCCTGTATCGTATATTTCCCAGTCCAAGAACTGCATAATGGTCTTGATTCTGAGAGAAAAGAACCACAAATCCTAATAAACACTCATAAATACAACACATAAAAACACCACAACACATGCAGAAAACCAGTTCTCCTCCCCACCTCTCAAAGGCAAGAGGGAGAATTCTTCCCTCTCTCAACAAACATTTGGGAAAAGACTGTAGGAACAACTGTCATGAATTACTAAATAATTACTGAATAACTGAATATCAATAAATTAAGCTTGTCATAGAAATTCAATTAGCTTAATCTAGATTGGATTGAAGCACCAGAAAATTCAGTTATTGGTGTTAATATTAAAAGTGCCAATGTAACCCCAGAGTCAAGGAGATGGTGACGGAGAAGAGACACTTCATTCTTTCAGGCAATAAAATAAAAAGCCGCAACTCAAAACGAAGATCTTTTCCTGATGTGTTTGCCTTCACACATCAGATATTATGGTAAGGGACATGAACTGTTTCAGATGGGTGTAGGAGGGGAAGAGGAAGGAGATCTTTAGCACCTGGCATGGCAAATAACCTTGATGGGCAAAACTAACTAACAGGAATCCGTATTGACTGAATACCTTCCAGTCCTTTGGGTCAAGGGTTTTTAACATAGGATATTCCTCCAGCTGTAGTTCTTCATCCCCTGATTCTTCAGAAAGTTCCTTCTCATCTTCTAGCTCCTGGAAAGAGGCAGAAACATTTATGTTTCTCCTCTTAATAAATGCTTCAAACCATCTTCCCACAGGTTCCACTTGACAGAGTACTGATGCTATAAGCAAAAACATAAAAGCAACTTCACCTTCTGTGGTTTACTTTTTTTTTTTAATTAAACCCCATCAAAACCCACAAAAGTACAGCATCACAGGTTACAGATGGCTAAATCTTCTCTTAGTCTCCACACACACGAGTGCAAGAACCAGCTCGCGTGCCCATCAGACGGGACCTCCCAAGCCTCGCCGTGCTCTCACATCTGCAAAGGTGCTTTTTCAAGTTAAAGGAACGCACACGTCAAGCGGTATTAAACACAGTCCTACTGGCAACGGAGCAACAACCGCGGCAGCGATATTAAATGCGGATTGATCTTCCCCGCGTTCCCGCTCCCTCTTCCCAGGCCCCTCCCTCCGGCAGCGAACCCAGACTTGTTGCTCGCACACGGGCTCAAGCGATGCCGGCGAAGGCACCGCACGCCACACGGAGACAAATAAAGTCAAATAAACAGGAAAGTTGTTCGAGGCCGGCCGAGTTGGCAGCTCGGGGGCCCTGGCGGGCTCTCGCGGGCGGCTCTCCCCGGCGGCCCCGGTACCTACCGGCCGAGAGCGGCCTGCAGACGGCCG
>VXBR01000306.1:849504-884051 GCA_013400215.1 Cisticola juncidis | reverse complement strand
TTTTTTATCTTCAGTGTTTTTTCTGTCCTTTTTGCTGAGATTCTTTGTATTGTCTTACAAAACTGTCAATGGATGGAGGAGGAGGAAGGTGTAATTTTTTAGTGGTAAGGGATGGAAAATTCCTTTTCCCTGATCCTGCTGTGAAGAGTTTGACATCGGTGTGGTAGTGAGCACTTTGATACACTGTATGACTTGTGCGAGATGCTGCTGGAGATGGGATGACCCTGGCAGGGTCCTGGTGCTCTGTAGCTGAGTGGTGGCTGGGAGTTGTTGGCCACGGGCAGCCTTGAAAGGTTAATGCTCATTCATCTGACATGTTCCTGTAGAGCTGGGTGTGCTCAGCAAAAAACAATCGTCTTCCCTTTTCTTTCAAGTGTTACATTCAAGTGGTTTCAGGGAAAGAACCTGAAGAAAAACCTGAGAGGCAATGCTTTTGGGAACTGCTTTGTCTTGGAAGTGAGAGAAGTTTTATTGTCAGTTGTATAAAAATGAGACCCATCAATTTACCAAGCTTAATTTATTGAGCCACTTTGACATTTTTTTGAAAGAGGAAGTGTGTGCAATAGGGAGAGTATGCAGTCATGGACTGGATTAGGATTCTTGTTGGTGTCAGTATCTGGAGATGGAAACTCAGGCAATCTCAATACTTGTGTGTCATTTCAGGAAGAACATTTCGGGGAGGGATGCAATTTTATTGGTGGGACAGAATATTCAGAAAGCAGCACTGACAGTATCTTTGTCTACCAGGAGCAGCACTTGAAATCCAGTGTAGCTTTTAATTGAGAAGGGTAAGCGAAGTAGGGAGAAAGTGTTTGGATCTTACCAGGTATCCTGAATGATCACCTGTGCTCTTGCAAAAAAAGGAGGGGAAAGGAACATGACCCTGATCATCAGGAGATACCAAACCAGGTTTAGGGCATCCCGTGCCAGCTGCCATGGGTGGGCTTCAGCAGCAGGGGGGAGGCACTGCCCTGTCCCTGCAGACACACTAGCCCTGTCACAAGGTTAAAGGACTGGGGTGGTTTATGCTGGACTGACAAGCCTAAGGCAGGATTTAACTTTTAGACAGTGGGCTGTTAATCAGTGCACAGAAGAGGAAGGGGGTTCCCTTCCCAGGGGCTGGCTCGGGCTTCCAGGGGGGAGCAGTGCTTCAGCTAGTGACAGCAAAGCACAGGAAGAGTTGAGCAAAAGCTGCCAGATTAGGAAAATGGGATGAGTTACCAGGACTGCTGGGGGGTTGCAGGAGCATTTGTTCTGCATGGTCTGGGATGTGGGACTTTCCTGGGCAAAGGTTCTTAGTCCAGATTTCAGCAGGTCCCCAACAAGTGCAGCTGTTACTGCCAGGATGGGAGATCAGCTTTAGTTGTATCCCTGTGGGGCTTCATGGAGGTGGCAGAAGTGAGGAGCAGGAACCAGCACAGCAAGGAAAACCTGCCTGGAGGTGCAAACCTCTCCTGGCCCCTCCCATGGCATCAAACACTTGTAACCGGGGCCCTCAGCCTGTCCCTCACACAGAGTCTCATCAAGACAAAGTGGAAAATTTTGGTAAGTGACATCACTTTATTTTGGAAGTTGACCGGATTTCAGTGTGAACTGAAGAGACTACAGAGTTAAAAACTGAAGCTGCGACAAGCTGAAAGTAGAAAAATATACTGTATGTAGATACAAAGGCTTGTTGAAATAGTTAACATTATAAAATGTACCAAAAGTTGTTTAAATAAGCACACACAATGTCTTGACATGCATGCACTTCATCCTTTGAACTCCAGCTAAGCAGCAATTTCTGATGCAGAAAGCTTCCCATCCCTATGAGTAGGGGAGTCTGAGGAAATAAAGTATCTTCCCTGACTTCCCTGGTTCCTGGGAAACAGTTTACCTGAAGCAAGCCCAAACTGCAACAGAGCCTGAAATAAAATGAGAGTATTACATTCTGTGATCAGAGGTGAGGAAAGTGTCTGAATTCCTTATGCACAGGACCTGAGACCTGAGGGTGCTGAATGAAATGGCACTGACACCCCACTTGTCCTGTGCTCTCAAAATAACTACAGAGAAACTACACTTTGAGGTTCCTGCATCTGCTGAGTTTCACAGTGACTGCTGTGAGGGAAACAGGGCCATTGAAGATTTCTTTTGCATGATGTCCATGGTTTTCATCTCACACCCGAAGTGAGGCAGACTCACACCAGGCACCAGGCTGGCAACAGAAAAAGAAACCCCACACTACTGTTTCTTTTAAAAAACCCAAATGTACCATTTTTGAGTTCTTATTTCTCAAAGCACTTAAAAGCTCAGGCAGAAGCAGCAGTACTGGGACAAAGATGGGCAACAGAAAAGTACCTTTTTTTCCTTTGGATCATTGAGAGTTTAGACCTTGCTTAAATATTCATTCCAGCTTAAAAGACTGCATATAGGGCATCATTTCCTAACTTAAATAAGCTTCATTCCTGTCTTAAACCAGTTTTGTCTTCAAACTTCGAAGCTAAATTAAGTTTAGCTTAAAATCAGCTGTGTTCTTTTCTAGAAAGCCTAACTGAGTTTTGGCAGTGCAAGTACCATACTGATAATGTAATAATGAAACAATGAATTTCTGACTTGGAGTTCACTTAGAGCAAAAATGAAGAATTGGTATAGCTGAGACAGGTTAGGTATTTTTAAAAATATAACTCTACCATCCAGGTTTAAAAACAGCAGCAGCTAAATGCCACCTGTGTAAATTCATTAATCCAGCTGACAGATTATTATAAATTGTAGGAATCTGTTGTATGCAGATGTTGACATCAGGCTTTAAAAGTCATCTAAGAAAATTCTTTAAAGACACTGGTACAGTGTATTGCACTTGCAGAACAGTTACCTCCTGCAAGATCCCACTCACAGTGAGTTAAAGTGCCCATTTTCTCAACAGGAATAGGAATGTCACCTTGTCCACCAGGTTCTGATTGCAGCAGAATACACTGAATTTTCTTTTCTTGCATAATTTTGTGCTTGTGTATTATTGGAAGGCTATACCCTGATTGAAGGAAAAAATTCAAGAGCATGAAGGCTTCCACTTCCTTATCCACTCTTCCCACAAAAAATAAACACCACCCCATACCCGTAGATACAAACAGCCCCAGGCTCTCTTCAAACTGTGCAAATTAAATACTCAGAAAGAGTCTCCATCAGCAGAAATCTGGCTCCCATTCTCGATGCCACTCTTCAAAGGTTGGAGTCAGCCTGTGCAGCAGACCCATCTTTCCCTTGGCAAGCCAGGACAGCATCGTGAATACTGTGAAACAGCAACTCTCTTGTTACACTTTCATCAAAGAAATTCAGTCTTGTCAGCTCATTCATAACAGGGCCTACAAAACAAAACCCAAACATGGCATCAGCACATACACTCAAGTACAAGGACGGAAGACAATGGCATCCCAGGAGGAAGGTGAGAACTTGTTCTCTTACTTGTTCTTACTAAAAAGTTTGAAAGAGCCAGGTGGATCATATGCTGCTTCTACTCCAAAGAGGTAATTCTCTTATGCAGACATAGAGGCCTATTCTTGGCAGAAGATGCTACAATCCCAAATATCAGATATTGGGACATTTCAGGCTTTTTTCCTTATTACATTACCACTACAATTTCAAGATAGTAAGTTCAGTGTAGCATTAACAGCTTGCCAGGTGGAAGAATTGGGAGCAGGATCCAGTCCTCACAAAGCTCATTTCATCAGTGCTCTACCTTCACCAAAGTTTAGGCTCTAATTTATATGGGCTTGCTTTCCCCCAAATCCACATTTATGTAAAGTGCTGATATTACTGAGGTACTACTGGCAGCAGAAAATTTGGGAGCAGAGGGAAGGGGATAAAACACAATCTCTCCCACAAAACTCACAAAAAAACCTCAACTCACCACTACAGCTGGCAATGCAGACACAGACACCAACTTCTTTGTATTCTCTTATAATCTACAACAGAGTTAAGCTCAAGTTAAACGCAAATAATACATGATCATACACATCACAGTTCTGGAAGCCAAATACTGTGAAAGCTGCAGAGTACACATTCCCCAGTATTCAGCTAAAACCTACAGAATTAAACCAGTGATTAGGTGAGATACTGGATGTATTTGAGCAGGAAGTTATGCCTCATGCTGACACTTTCCTTATTAGGTATCTGACGTTTTCTGTGGGTTTTTCTGGGGAAAAAAATCCTACTTACTGATTTTAGTGTTTTTGCTCCAACTGAATCCACAAAGTTCACCGGGGTGAAATCCAGAATTAGAGAGTGAATATTTGTTTTGGGCTCCACAAAATGTTCATGCTCATCATGAGTCATGTCTTGTACACTGGAATCTGCAAATTTTCCATTCACAGGTAAATCATCACTTGCTATCTCGTGTTTAACACTTGCTTCTACGTCGTTATTCTGGGAGAGAAGATGAATAGAGCTTAAAGGCAGTCAATGCTTTTTCAGTGTAAATCCCTTTGCTCCCCTCACTCATGTGTTCTTTAAGCCTTTAAAATGGGGACAAGTTCCTGGTCACTACAGAACACTACATGGCTTGACATGCACACACAATGCACACACACTTCCATGTCTTGTGTATATGAAGGTTTGTTCTTTAATGCCCAGCCTTTTTACAGTCACACACAAGCAGCTTAAGGCTGATATCTCAGGACTGAATTACCCACTTCCTTCAAACACTGACACCTGTTCATCTTACGGACACAGTTCTACTACACCTCCTTGTCTTATCACTGGCTGATTCCATCAAGACCTATATATTCAAAATAAAGAACAGCAATTGGGCTCTCAAGTTGGGCCTTTTTTAGGTTTCCCATGGCACCACCCCCACCATGGTGGTGAGCTTAAACATGCATAGAAGTACAAGCATGTCCCAAATAACCCTTCTCAGTATGTCTTGGCCATGCCAGGATTAGCAGAGGGGATGGCACCTTCTTGTTACAGGAGCTGCTAATTAGAATTAATTTTATTATACCTTATTTCTGCATTATTATTCCAAGTGTGTGGGGAGGAGCAGACACAGGGTCCCTTTGATTTCTGCCAATACCACAGGTGAGACAGCATGAGAGTGTGGAGAGTTCCTGTGCCACTCTGTGCTACCTGAATGCAACCAAGGTCCAACACAATTATCCAATAGAGCAGTGAGCCTCTGATCCTTACGCTGCTCCTGCACAGCACTTGCTCCCTGAGCAGCACACCTTGTGTAAAACACAAGAGTGGTAACACCTGTAAGCTGATAAAGCAGAGGTCAATATTTACCGAAGAGCTCACCAGCTTCAGCACAGCCTTCGTTCTGTATTTATTTGCTGCCTTTATCTCCTTGGCATGGCGCTTCTGGGCTTTTCTCCTTGCTGCTAACAAGGCACTGGGGTCCACTCCAGTCTGTCAGGAGAAGAAACTATGATCAGAGGCGATTCAGTTTGTTAGGATAGCACTGGAGTATCAATTTGCACTGAATTAATCACTGCCATAAATTTCAACAAGAAGCCTGCATTTTCCAGCTTCCCTTGGTGGGGGTGAGAACAGTGTAAAGAAGGAATCATCTTGGCAAGCACTGTGTTAACAAGATGAGGGAAAGATGCATCTCATTCTTTTCTTGAGATCAGAGAGTGTCGTGTTTCAACCAAAGGCTGATTGGAGTGCAGAGAGCAGAGGCGAGGGAAGTGCATTGGGCAATGATCACTGATATCTCTGGCTTTGTGAGGGCAGGTACCACCCACCTGTTTTGTACAAGACTCGCCATGGGAGCTACAGAAAGATTTTTCAAAGTTAGTACAGGCACAGTTGTCCCCGGGTCAGGGGGTTGTGCTGTGGCCATGGCCACCCAGTGAGAGCAGGGTGACAGGGCAGCGAGGCACACCCTGTGTGCAGCTCATCCCTCACCCATGGGAGGCACTAAAAACCCACAGTATTCCACGGTCTTACACTCCAGTAAAGTTAGCTACCCAACAAGGAAACTTTTGTTCCCATTCTGTTTTCAGCTCAGCAATAGTTCCCTGCTGAAAAACAAAGGTTTGAGTGGTTTGTGCTCTGCACCCACCACTTTCCACTCACGAGCAGTCAGTATGAAGCTACACTTTGTTTATTCCCTCCCACCATGTTGTTGCTTCCTAAGATAATTTGTAGCTGGCTGGAGGGTCACCTTCTCATATTTTACAGAACACCAGGCTGAGAAACACTGTGCTAAAGACTCCATTAAAGGAGTTGAAAGATGAGCATGTTTCAGAAGCCAGCCTGAATTTTCAGGACACAGATATTAAAGAAATTACTTTACTCACCTTTTTTTTCAGTGCTCTTGTATAGGACTCACTATTAGCAAAATAAAGAGATGTATTAGCTTGAAATATTTTGATTCCAGGATATTCTTTAACCTAAGGAAAATATTGGATGTGCACAGTTAAACAGAATAAAAGCCCCTGTGTGATTACAAGACACATGAACAAGCACCAGTGCAACAGCCAAGCCTGGATGCTCTCAGCACGTGCCACATAAAAGAGGGTTGGCACTGTTGTGAGCAAGGGCAACCAGATTGGAACCTCCCCATTTCCCAGTGTGATACTGCACACGATCAATGCCTGGTAACATTTCTCCTGTATTGCACCAAAATGTACAGCCATAAAAAAATTAAATATTTGCAGTTCTCTGATGTTGCTATTTGCAGCTGGTATTACCACGAGGAAATCATGCTCTCCTAGAGTTGCTTCCTTTTAGCCTCCCTTTCTACAGGCATAACAACTTATTTCCCTCTTTCTCTCTTTTTCTTTCTCGACTCCTCAGGTACCAAAAAACCAACCTTTCAAATCTTTGGCTTTCTCCAGACCTTCAGACAGGTCTTGATATTCCCTTCTCTCCCCTACTTTACATGCAGTCACCTCTAAACAGGCTGAACTGTGACATTTTGCATGCAAATGACCTGGCCAGCAGCAGAGCCCAGCCTGCCATATGCTGCCAGCCCCACCTTTACCCAGGAGGAAATGCTGACTGCATTCAGTGTGACAGAAACAGAGTCTCCTCTCCTTTGCATACAGATCTAAACGTGTGCACTCACACTCCTGCTTTGCATCATATTTAAAGCAGAACTGCATTAGTTTTTTCCATAGGTTTTTACAGACTGGTTCCTCAGTAAAGGAGGATGTAACTTTCACAGCAGCATCTCTGAGAACATAGCAGAAGAGTGCAGAAAATGGTAGCTGCTCTTTGGGAATAAATACAGCACGTTTATATCCACTGCACTGACAAAATGTAATGCTTTCATCAACTTCTGGTTGAACAAAAGGGCATTTATGAGAAGCTAAGTGCATGGTGAGCAGTTGTGTCATTAAGCATGTATATTTAATGAGCAGGGGATGGGTGGGATGCTGTTTTGAACAGTTCCTGCAGTTCTGAAGAACACACAAGTTTGGACCCTGGGTTCCATGGATTCCATGCACTACTGCCACACACATAACACAGGTGGCCTAGATGCACTTGTGTACACAGCAGGGTTGGCAGTGCTATTCCAAACACTTGGACAATGGGACTGGTAAAAACTACATTTCATCTCAGCCTGGTGAAATGTATGTGCAGTACAAAGAGCTCGCATTGTGAACAAAGCAACTTTTACTACTAAACCCAAATTTATTTCTTTCCTTTCAACACAGGCAAATGCCCAGCAGCCAGCACTGCAAGTGCAGTGTGGCAGGGCAAGGCAGCAAATTGCCACAGCTTTGTTCCACTGAATTGAAACTACTCAGTGCAGAAGAACACGTTCCTACCTCTTCGTACTCTTCCACATCACAGTAGATGTCAGTGTTAGGAATCTGACCAAGGATTCTGTATTCAGGCCTAGAGAGAAAGGAAACAAGTATTTCTGTATTATCACTTATACAGTGGAAAAGTGAGTGTTTAACACAGACTGAAACTTATTTTAAATTGTTATTCTGCAGAGCCTGTCTGGTACAGGATTATCTAAACATGGTGAAATGCAGTGAGCAGTTTATGGAAGAGCACAATTAAAATAAAGTTTGTTTCTCTCAGTGCAAAAACAATTTACAAACTTACAATTGAAATGTTGTCATTTTCTAAAAAAGCATAAGTCAAAACATACAAAAGTACAGGGCAAATTCTCTGCAGCACCAACTGGTGTAATGTCTTGCAAATATGCAATCTCAAAATGGCAGAAAATATGCTGCAATTTCAAAGAGCCACTATGCTCCCAGGACAATGCCTAAGCAGATGAATATTCCCAACTCAGAAGAACTCTGACAGCAAAGTACATTACTGTTCTGTTTGCAAGAATAAAACTGTACAGAGATGGCAGAAAAATACTCTTATTTACACAGAGTGGAAATCTCCCAATTTGCTTTCATTACAATGCAGATGAAACCAAGACTTTGACACAGTTTCCACCTGTCCCAGACCTTGAGCCTGGAAGCCTCACATGCCAGTCCCATCCACACATACAAGAAATCTTTTCAATGTAGACCTGGAAGGCTTCACAATAAGAGCTTTGTCACTTTGAATGGAGAGAAGTGACTTGAAAACTAGAGAAACAGCCACAGTGTTTTACAAATTAGAACTTTCTTTTAAAATACCAAAGCATTCAACCCATGATAGCCTGTTACAACTTCATCTTGCTCGTGACAATTAGTACATACAAAATGTAATCATGCACTGAAACTGGCAGCAAGAAGATTTGAAGTTCTAAACTCTAAGCATTAAAAAAAATAAACAAGATTAACCACTATGAGAAATGAAAAGTCTTCTGTTTATTACTGAGAGTGCAAGTTCATGCCCTCTAAAAATTTTGTTCTCAGAAAAAGAAAATGTGAACTCTGGATCAGAGCCAAAGAGCATGACCTATATTAGGAAGGAAATTCCATACAGCGTGCAGTTGAAGAAGGTGGAATGAACTTCTGTTTATTTGCACCCCTTAACCAAACACAACCACATAGAAGATCAGCAAACACTAATTTTGATAAAGAAGAAATCTGACCTTTGTGTTCTGTAAATAACGGTTATCATTGCAAACGTTACTGCAGAAAGCAAACCATAGTCTAGTCCCAGGAAAAGAGAAGCCACAAAAGCTACCACCCAGATGGCCTAAAACAAAGAGAAGGTCTGAATTATTATGCATCCTTTCCTGTTAACAACAAGAACAACAGAACAGCCCAGCCTCAAAACCTATGTATCACTTTTGATTAGGAACAGGCTCTGATGTAACCCATCACAATGCAAGATGGAAATTCCCTTCACCTTTAAGAAGGGCATAAAAGGTCCAGGCTCCACTGGAACTAACATCTGACTAACTGTCACAATATTAATTAATGCCTTAAGTCCTATTCTCCAAGGAATCCTGTCCTGTCATCATCAGACTCCAAATACCTTAGGTTAAAAAAAAAACAAACTTCAAGGCTTGCAAGTAGCTCTAACTCAGTTCCATCAGCCAGTACATCCAGGAGAGAAATGCCACCAAATTTTCCCTCAATACATTCTTAGCTCTGGCCCACTCCAGCCAGGTATTTGGTTTGTCTTAAAAGATGGCAAATACCTCAAGTGGTTTTCTGTTACTCAGTTTCCAAATTCTTCTCACATATTCCCACAGCCTTCAGTGCAGTTCCTACAGCAAAACTGCCAGAGCTCCACTTTTACTGCAACCAGACTACTTCTAGCCTGAGTTACAAGATTGTTGAGCAACAACAAAAAGATTCTTGTCCCCAGTAGATCACTCTCCCAGGGTTCTCACAGCTCCCTGTCTCATGTTCTCATGTATCTGCAATACAACACTAACTTGTAACTCCTTGGTAAGTCTCTATACTGTTTGGGGGACAGCAATGAACTTAATGGAAGAAAATATATGCACTGAGCTGTGCAATACTTACCAGCTCGATCTTACTGGTTCTCCAGAAGTGCATGATATCTCCAAACTGTTTAAACATTCCCTTCAGGTTCACCATGACAATTGCAGCTAGCACTGTCTAAGGACATTACAAAAATAAGATTTTCAGAAGCAAAAAACCCCCAGTGCCAAGTAAGAACTTTAAAGAATCACAAATAACTACTTCTGTGCTTTATAACTGATATAACAAGTCCGCCAAACAGATGTTCTATTTAAAACCCCACAACTTTTCAGTGGAGAAGTGCTTTTTCTGCAGCTGCAGAAATGGCAAACCAGCTCAGTTTGGTTTGATTTACTCTTTCCTAGCAAGAGGAATCACATGCTCCTACACTTCCTGCTGCTACACTTATAGTGCCTGAAGCAGTAGACTATAATCTTAAATTCATGTTTCTCTACAACATACTGAAACACTTCCTGCAACAGTCATGTAGTTGTAACCCAAGGTCCAACTCCTGTAACAAGAAACAGGAATTGTGCATTGTCCTTTGCACATCACCAGAAACAGATTTTTTTTAAGTCAGAAATATACCTAATCACATAAATATACTTTTATACAATTAAGTATAAATAGCAGCAAACCCAACTCATTATGCTGAGCAATTATCCAGCCCCAGCCTTCTACTACCCAAGATGTGACTTTCTTTTAACTTTTTAACCTCAACCCAGAATTCCCATGCTGCAATCAAATTTGGCCAGCAGGGCCAGAGTAGTGATTGTCCCCCTGTACTCGGTATTTCTTCATGGAAATGTTTGTGAAGAACTGACAAGGCTACCCAGGAAATGGCTGTCACCATCCCTGGAGATATTTAAAGTGAGTAGATGTGGCACTCAGGGACATGATTCAGTGGTGGGCTTGGCAGTGCTGAGTGCTTGGCAGCTGGACTCAATGATCTTAAAAGTCTTTTCCAACCTAAATAGTTCTAAAAGGGAATTGCTTGAAGGTATTCTTATATTCTAAAGACAGAGTCCAGGATATCAAATACTGCATGCTGGCTCATTCAAAAAAAGCATCCTGGATTGTTCAAAACATTATTTATTTCTAGGTTAATTTACAGCAAAAATGCATACAAACTTTAAAGGTTTCTGGATCAAAGCCTAACTGCTGTTTACTAACCCTCTCACAATCTCAAGTTTTAGCAACACTCATGGGCCTCAGGTGGCACTCAATGCAATGCCTAATATGCAAAACTCCCTTACCTGTGGAAGTGGTTCAAAAAGGTATCCAATAGCCACAATGACCAACAGAACCATAACTGAAGCAAGTGTCCCTGCAACCTGAACAAAAAAAGCCAGAGATTATTTACAAGTGTCCCCAGGGGGAAATATTACTGATTAGCTAACTCCTTGTGCTTCCAACATGGCTGGTTGTTCAAATGACTTTTGACTCCTTCCATTCAGTTCACCCATTTTGCCTATCATGCCACTTTCTATTCTGACCCAGTCTGGATGTGAAACATGGGAAACTCCAGTTATTTCTCCTGGCCTAGGCAGAGAAATACAGCCATCTAGATAAGCTTCAGACTTTAGTTTTGGAGCTCCAAAGAATAAACTTTGTTTGGCTCAGGATTTGGGTATTCTACATACCTGAGTTCTTCCTCCAGTGCTTTCCTGGACAAGACTCCGAGACATTGAGCATGTGATTGAAAAGGTTTGGAAAAATGACCCCACAGAGTTACATATTCCCAAGGCAATAAGTTCCTGTGTTAAACAATAAAGCAAAAAAACCAAAGGCAGTTATACTTAGCAGGTGTACCAAGCTGCAACTATCCACAGACATTAACAACCACATCTTATTTACAGTGCTTTCTAGCAACTTCATTGTAAAGAATAAGAAACCTAATTGCAACTTATACTTGTAGTTCTTAGACATGCACAAGCTGATGTATGTTAAATCATCTGTTAAATAAAGTCTCTGATGAAATGCTGGAGACATTTCCCATCCCTAAGTGTTACAAGAATTAATCAGACCAGAACTAAAATGAATGACAGCACTGCTTGTTTGAAGGATTTTTTCAACTTGGGGATAATTTGAATTTTAACCCTGAATATATATTAAAAATGTTTTCTCATGCAAACGCCATTCTTTGCTTCCCACCCTACGTGTTTAAAACCATGAGCAGCCCTGCCTGTGTTTCCATGAGTGGTAATTGCTGCACATGACAAAACCAATGAGTGCCCACTGCTTCCTCAGGGAGCTCCCACGTGAGAACTGCTCCCATGAGTCAGGTCAGTACCTCAGCACTGCATTTCTGATGCCTAAGAAATCTTTTGCTTGTAATGAAGACTACTCTTCATTCTTGCTATTTGTAATTGAGTGATTGGAGTCATACATTTCAAATAATTCTCAATGAGTTTTAGTTTTTGTGTTTGTACAATCCTTTTTGGATTAATAAAAACACTTGGCAAGCACTGCTACTGTGACAAGGAGTTCTACAGTTTAACACCCAGGTGAAGCAGCACCTGGAACCTCCTGAGGAAAAGATTTGGATGCTGAACTCGGGTCAGCCATTATTATGTTAAAGGTAAATGGAGCCAATCACATTCATGCAGCTACAGTGTTGTCCTTTTCTCTCTTTGGGTAACAGAGCACAATGACATGAAGGATGAAATTCACCTGACCAGATGTAAAACCCTATAGGTAAACTATCACTATGTGGGGCTCCCAGGGAAGGATGAGACATGGACACAGATGTGGGTTCCATCGAGATCAGGGCAGGAAGCCCCTTTATTTACTAAAGGGAGCACCTTTATACAGGTGCAAGGAAGCTTGTGGATTGGAAGATGGAGTTCCTACCTTCCAACCACATTCGTCAAGGGGACTGTCACTCAGTCTTGTTTGTTCTAGCATGGAATGCAAAGCCATGGCTATGTTCTATAAACATAGCTACTGTTTACATTAACAGAGCGTGAGAAGGTAGAGTCTTCTCTAATATGAACGCTCAGGCAGCTAGGAAAACCCTCATGGTAACATCAAACTTCATTTACTCTCAGAGGAAGGCAATCATTTTGATAAGGGGGGAACAGCTGATCTGTGCTGTGTCAGATGTGTGCTCTAGGAGATGGGTTACAGCACAGGAACTCTGTTTCCCTTGACACCACAACGATATCAACCAGTAATCCAATTGAAGTATTGATTCTAAGTTGCACAGGAAGGCCAGAGTAGGTGAGAAGAACATACAATTTTCATTTTAAGGAGTCCTAAACACAGTCCTTATCACTGAAATCATGCCCAGAATGCCAAATACAGACAGGGCAAATTGCTGCCCCAGAAAATGACAAGTTGCCCATTTGGAATGGGCGGGAATAAAAAGAAACTATAAAACATAATTGGAACTTTTAAACTCTAGACAAGAATTCTCTGACACATAAGGTACTGTATTTATCACATGGGACCTCTATGCTTTGCTTGATTACAGAATGCAGAGGAAAATGTAGCTGCTCATCAGGACAGTGAGGTCATGTTACTTCTGTCCCAAAAATTAATATTCATGCGTATGTCCAAGTACAGCGGAAGCAAGTTTCCCAAAATGAAGCTAAAAGTGAACAGATTATTTAAACATAGCCAGGAGAGGAACTTAAAACTGATTCCTGGCCTTTAAATGTGTAGGATGTCAAAAATCTGGCCTGATTCCACTACTGAAAAAACTCTCATTTTTACCAATATCACACTACTTTAATGATGTAACAAAGGTGCTACTGAGAATTTCCAACAAAACTACTTTTACCTGATTCCCATCGATGGTGTAACCATGTTTAATGGCAAAGATCTTGGCCATTGATGCAGTCATTGAAAATCCAACTATTGCTATTGCTATTGCATCCATAAATATTGCTGGGATTAGCTGAATCTCAGGAACTGTTGGTGCACGCAACCTTGGAAATGAAATTAATATTTATAAATTAATACAATAAGAACTATATGCAACACAGAAAAGGCACAGTCTAAATAAGAATGTATCATCCCTACCCTTGAGGAATATTCCCAACAATATCCACTTTGTATGACTCATTGAGATTCATTCCAGCTGAAACTCCTGTGCCAATAATGACCTAAAAATCCACAAACACATTTGTAAACGTTATCTAAAAAGAGATAAAGCCACCTGAAGAGATATGAAGGTTAGCTGACTATGATTAATACACACAAGGGATTACATTTCTCAATCAGTTTTCTATTAATTAGGGGCTAAAAAAGCAGACAAAAATGGGGAAGTATCATGATTTTCCCTTCATCATGTCCAACTCATCCTGATTTTATAGGTTTTTTTGTAAACAGCTAAATGGAAGATGCTATGGTATGATATGAATCACTCAAATTCCCTTTGCCTAAGCCAAGCTCAGGCAGATTAGTGTATTGGAAAATTTAAATGCAAGGACATTCCTGCCTGTGTACACTGGCTTATTTGCATGTGCATAGCCTGCTACCTGTAAAGAGAACTGATGCAACAGCAAAGAAAGGAACATTGTCTTGTTATTGCCTATCAAAAAATACCCTATTACACCATCTCCCTCATCTCTCACCAGCATCCCTTTTCTTTGTTCCTTCTATCTAGACTGTGCCCATAACTTCAATTATTCCCTTTCTCAACTCCAATATGTGCAGGTTTTTTGAGAGCTGTAGTAATTGGAGAACTCATTTTAAAATCAAATCACTTTTAATGGCAAAAGGTTGTCTGAGCTGAAGGCTTTGTGTGCCTATCACGATAGTCTGTTTTATTTAGGTACTTTAGAACAGTCGTTTGAAACAGAATCAGCAGCCAGTTATCACTCTCAGAAACAGAGAAAGAATATTAAGTCCTGATGGTTCCTGCTCTTCTTTCTGCTACTGCATTTCTAAAAGCAAGCAAGCCCTGCAGAACCTCTGAACCCTGCAGAACATCTTCCTTTAGGAAAGGGTTCTGAGCTCTTGGACTCCAAGTGGGAAATGCCACTCCAGACACTCTGCACTGTCTGGCAAAGAATCAATCAGGTGCCCAAACTCCTGGACAGAGAGGGTTTTACAACACAATACACATCTACCCATTGCTCAGGGGACTGAGGGTGTTTCCATTGTTTTTCAATTCTTCTTTGTGACTTTATGCTTTCCATATGGGCATTCCAGTTCTTAATTTCAAGAGAAGCCAAACCTTCAATTGGATTAAGGCTCAAATGAATTATGTTCAATGGCAGTTACTCTCCAGCTCAGTAAGATAAGACAGAACACAAGATACTTTCTACAGCTTTAGAACAGCTATACAGAATAGCTATATCATTCAGCTGTAGAATTTCCCAACTGGCTTACCACAATGATTTCCATAGGAATAGGAACTGGGAGCTGCTTCTTAAACCGGAGATTGATTTCCTTGCCAACCAGCAACAGAACAATGCACGTTGATCCAACAATCAATGTAGCAATATTGGTTGTTGTTATTTTTGAAAACACGGCAGCTAGGCTCTGTAACATACCAGAAGCATCATAATTATTCTTAAGGAAATAGAATCTTCATGGAGATTTGCCACGAAAGAGCAAATTATACATTGCTTTTCAGCTATGGTTTCATTCCAAATTTATAACCACAGTGAACAAGGGCCTCACCAAAATACCCATTGTTCCAACAAAACACAGAAGACTAGAGAGACTCAGTGAGAGAAATGCAATTCAATCATTTACAAGATCAGTGTTCCTTAAAGGGGGCAAATATCTCAACAAAAAACTTTAATGGGGTAAAAAGCCTAAACTAAACCATGTCTCTCAATGTTTTCACACATATTCCTGACTGGCAGCTACCTGAAAGCAATAAATGCAAACTCCTTCTAATACCTTCAAATATTCTTTGGCAAGTCACATTTACTTAGAGCTGAATAAACTATTCTTAAACAGTAAAGCTGCTGATAGAACTATTGAGGTTGCCATAACAATACGATTAAATAACAGTGATCCTGCAATGCTGCTGAACTGGCCATTATTCCAAATAACCTTTTAATTGAAAAAGCTTACTAAAAGGGTGTTAGAAAAAAAACCTCCTGGAATACACAAGTGGCTACAGGATAAATAATTCCCCATACTGATTACTCCTTCTTCTTCCCCTGCATTAAAATAAATACATAACCTCTGGAAAGGTCTTTGAAAGAAGATGAACATATTCCTTAGGCAGACTGAAAATTGCAACAACTGTCAGGATGTTATACGTTCAAGATGTCCAGGTAGTATGCATCTTGAATTAATAACTTCCCTTCTATTTGTTTGGCAATTAGTATGACTGGTTCCCAGATTAGTGAACTGAATGGCAAATTTTGCAATTAATCATTAATGCAGACTTGTTTCCAAAAGGTTTGTTATATCTGCCCAAACATACAAAAGATTCCCACAAAGTATTTTCTGTAGCCTCCACCTAGATGAAATCCTGAAGCTTCATTACTGCTGAGCCACCAGTCTGCTCAAAAGCTTAGGTTTTCACAGACATCTGAGATCTTCCCTTTTCTTCCACTTAAGAGTGGAAATATTCTGAGACTAATATTGCCTAGCTTTGCAGAACCTGCCTGATTTACAGTGAAGCATTTCAGGAGCACATTTTTCCCCAAGAAAATCCACAAGAGACTTCCTTCAATGAACAATATCTGTTCATATTACAAAACTACCTTCAGCAGAACCCCAAAATCTGCTCATCTCAGACCATGAGGATCCATCAGGTCACACTTGGGCTACACTTTCAGATATTCATGTATTGCTATGGCACTTAAAGACCTCATACCCAATGTTCAATACTGAAGATTACTCTACTTAGTGCTAACCAATACATAAAAACAGGAAAAAGCTGGGGAACTAGATGCAGACAACACAGAGTTTGCATGTTTAGTAACTGCAGTTACTCACATATACAACTGAGAGGGCTCCGCTGTAGCGGCTGGTCTTGACGCCAAGCAGGTATTTGAGCTGGGAAACAAAGACATGAACTGCAGCTGCAGTGGTGAATCCTCGCACCAGGGGCTCTGTCAGATAGATGGCCACAAAGCCAAACCGAAGGAAACCTAAACACAACTAAGGAAAAAGAGAAGTGTCAACCTTGTGACTCCCCCTGTAGTCTGGATATTGCACACAACCCCACCCTTCTCCTTTCCTGAGTGCCCAAGCCAGATCAGACAAACCTGAACTCAGCTTTTCTAAGGCCAGTTCAGTAAGCAGCCATCAATGCATGCAACCTTCCATGCCACTGGCAGGTCCAGTGTGAGATATGGGTATGCATGCATGCATTATTTGTATGCATTTATGGACAGATTAGAGAACATCAGCTGAGTTTTTCTGATGGGATAGGAAAAATTGAAAAGAGGGAAGATCCCATCTTTTTTTCTAGCCCAGCTAAGATGCCAGATAAAGTCCTGCCTCCAATGCCCCCACCCCCAGTTCTATTATGTGGCTCCAGACAGCAGCCTGTGTCCTACAAGAAGCAGTGCACAAGCACAAGTCTGGTTACAGGGGACTCACTGTGACCCAGCATCTCCTGCAAGCCCAGCAGCAAACTGTGAGCACATACCTGGATAAGTCCTGAAAGGAAGGCGAGAGCCACAGCTACCTGCACCCTCTTGGTATCCCTAGCACTGTAATATTCAAGGACATCTGTGATATTTGTAGAATTAGAGTCCAGAGAAATCATTCCATCAGGCACTTCTCTCACAGCAACACCACCAACCATCATACTAACCACAGCAAAGGTGCCTAAAATAAAAGGGAGAGGAAAGTAATTGCTTAAAATCCTGGCAAGTTCTTTTTTTAGGAGTGGTTCTTATTAAGATATGTAGAATTAAACTAAAATAAGAGTTTTCTACCTTAATAATGTATTTTTAGTCCCCAAATCTGCTCCAGTACTCAGCACCATTAAAGCCAGTTAGATGGTGAACATATACCTCTGCAGTAGGTAAACACTATCATTTTTTTTCTATCTCAGTTTCTATTTTGCAAATTAAAGATTCTTCCTGGCCACACAGACAGCTGACTGCAGCAATGAAAGCATAGCTCAGGAGTTTGCAGCACACATTTTCAGATCTAATCTGATACAACATGCTCTTCTACTGCTTCCAAAGTAAAAAGGATAAACTAACAATAAAAGTACTGGTTATGTTCCACACATTTGTGTTTCTCCTATGCACTTAAATTTGAATTTATGGAAAACAACTACACTTTCTCCAATTTTACTTTTTACAGCTTTATTAAACATGCACACAGACTTTCAGTTATCCATACAGATTTACCTATTGATATGTGCTTGGAAGTTCCAAAAAAAGTATATAGAAAAACAGGATAAAATGAAGAATATAGGCCAAATACTGGGGGAACAGCTGCCAGCAAAGCATAGGCTAAACCTAGAAAACAAACACAAATACATATGTTAGGTAAACAACAAAAATAAACCATCTGAAGCAAAGGGATTTAAGCCTACTAAAACTGAATATACCTAATAGGAAATCTGGAGACTTGTCCCAGGTTTAACAAACAGGGTATCTTTCAGTGAATAGTCTTTAAAATAGATAATACTATAGGGCAGTGCCTGGAAACATGATGGGTTGAGCCAGGAAATCAAAGTCTCTAATTACAGGCACTGCAGGTGTGTGTGTGTTTGTGTGCACACTTGTGCACCTGTTTTGCCCTTGTGGGTGGAAACACTCCTTAATGGCCAACAAATGCCTTTGCTGCTTTTGTTTTCATCTGCAGAAGAATCTAGTTAGAAACACACAGACCCTCATAACAAGTGCGACACATTTGACTTTTTCTTTTCTGATCAGACATGGTGTTCATGGCAACCTATAACTGACTTAACACTTTCCTCTTCCCTCACCCACAATGACTGGGATGACATAACAGTTTCTGTTTCCACAAAACATGCTTCCAAATGTAAAATAAGCAGAGAATAAT
Organism: Cisticola juncidis; assembly: GCA_013400215.1. NCBI lineage: Eukaryota > Metazoa > Chordata > Aves > Passeriformes > Cisticolidae > Cisticola > Cisticola juncidis. Next base: position 865,290 of record VXBR01000306.1, on the reverse strand, counting down.
TTCTGACAATCTGTAAGGTCACAGAGCTTATACATTCTGATATTCTTCCCCAAAACAAAGTCCTTTTTGTCATTAAGCCCTGTCCAGTTCCATGCACTGGAATGTAATGCACATTGTTCCTACCTGTAGTGGGGGATGGCAAGCAAAACCAGGGAGCTGTGGGGGAACAGCCCTAAGGGACACCAGGGAAGAACATCTCCACCCTCTGTGTGACTCAGGGTGTGCTTATCACAGGACCAGGCTCACAAGCAAGTGGTGTGCACTATGTGATATGGCACATAATTGTCCCAAGCAGGTCCAGCCAAAAGAACAGCTCTACACAGATAGTGTTAATGAGAACTGGTACCAGAACAGCACCAATGGGTCTCAAGGAGAAAACACTGGCTTGGTTCTTACCCTCACAAGCTGGGAACACCTGTGTGTTCTTGCCACACTTGGGAAGACTGGTCCAAGTAAGGGGTAAAAATCTCAATTCCAAACAGAAGTAATGGTTCACCCACCATGGAGAGCCAGTCATACTCAAAAACACCTCTCCCTAATAATTTAAATTGGGAAACAAAGCATCCCATTAAAAAAAAAAAAAAAAAAGCAGCTAAACCAAAGGATATTCTGTGCTATCCAAGTGCTCTGCACTGTAATAACTCACAGGGCCTTGTTCTACCGCTAAGCAATATCTGAGTCCTAATCAAAAATTCATATTCTCACCAAAACTGAACTGATGGTATCATTTACTGTCTTGCTCAAAGGAGCATTTCATTAAGTACTAGTGAAACCCATCCCACATATCTTCTCTCACCGAAGGGGTACCTCTCCTGACATCAGCAAACACCCTGTATTCTAACATCCTGGCCTTGACTGTCATGATGAACTTAACAATACAAGTAACCAGAACTGAAAATCAGTGTTCAAAACTGGCAGGGTGGGTCTATGTGAAGTTCCTGACCTGAATACCCTTTTATTCCCTTTCATTTGTACTGGCCTTTTTAGAGACTGTCAGTGCCAAGGAAATAAAGAGATATTGACTTGATAGGAGGCCATGGTTTAAACACCGTGGTCATTGTAGTTCTGCCTGGAATGATTCCCAAACCTCTTTGAACTCATGCTCGCTATAATTACATCCATTCCAGAAAAATAAAAGTTCAACTTCTGTGTTTTTAGAAAGGGAAAGATTAGGAGCAGTCTAAGGGCATGTTTACAGTTGCCAAATGAATAGTGTTTACTTTAAAAGAGAGTCACAAAATTAAGTATAAAGTTCACTGCTGACCACTTAAATTTTAGTGTTCTTTCAGGTCATGACATAAATTATGTTTCAGTATACAACTGACAATGTTTGTGTCTACTATATGACAGATATGCCTGAGAGTTAACCACATTAGCTATCAGTTTAAGATAAGCTGATGCTTCCATGTGTGGAAGAAAATAACCTTTATCATAAAACTTACACAAAACCAGGAAGATACAGAAATAAAGAAATGATCTGCACAGACTAAGTGAGGGTATTTAATTATTTTAATGGGTTACCAGCTGTTAAAATTTTGGATTTACAGATGAATTTCTCAGACTTGCCTCAGTCTCAAGTGGAATAAGTAAAGTGCACATATGAAATATGTCAACATAGAAGTAAACTTATATATGCTTAATTACATCACCCTCTGCACAGGGCTCTACACAAATCAAAGAATTTTCTTGACTCCAAGACATCCTGGAAAAAATCTACTGAGACTGGGGCAGCTGTTGTGAAGCTGTTGTGAAGCTGCCATTCCCAGAGCAGTGGGCACCCCATAATGATATTGCTGTAGAAGTGCTGCTACTTTCTAACCTCCTAACACTTCGGAAACTGCTAATAGTAAGTGCTGGGCTAAACAAAAGATTCTACTGCTCCACTCCCCAAGAGCTGAACAGAACAGTGAACACTGGCTTTCTCTGTCTCCCAGAGCCTGCTCCTGCTTCAGGACTGAGCTCCACTCGGATTGACACTTCCAAGTAATTTAATAGAAAGTTCCACAGATTATCAGTCTTGTTACAGACAGCACTTTTGATTTATTCCCACCATGTGAATCAGTGCCTGCTACTATGGTTCCAGCGTAAACTGCTGACTTCTAGCATTAGAGATCAGTCTGTGAATTCTTGCATGTTCTTCTCTGGTGAAATTTAGTTTGATTACTTTGTCCCAGTTGCTCTCTGAAACAAAATGTCTACATGTCTGTTAGATGCTGCTACCCTCTGCAAGAAATTTGCCTCGACTTTCAGGACAGTAAGATAACATGGTGCACTCAGCAGAAGTTTAGATGTGCACTTAAACTGTGAAATGCTAGCCTGCCATTGAGAGCTGTGGATACTGATTCGAGAGGCAGCTTCTTTCAGAGCTTGGTTCATATCACTGACTTGCAGTTTCAAGGGAATCATCATTCTGGGCTGCAGAATCCATGCTGATCTCCACACAAAGCCCTGAGATACACATCCTGTTCTCAGCACCTGTTTCAGGATGCCAAGCACTGCCATAAAAGGACATACAGAAAAGGCAAAGAAGAGATAATTAAATCCAGAGGCACACTCACCTTGAGGGAGCTGCATGACCCCAGTGCTTATACCTGAGATAATGTCTCCCAGTAAGTATTCCTGCACTGGGTAACGAGGAAGCCATTTTAAAATTGGCAAGAAACTGTAAAGATGAGACTTGGCTTTCTTAGAAGAACAACTGGAAATACAAAGCAGAAAGGAAGTTATACACTAGCAGGGGACAAACGGTTTTCAAAAATTCTCTTTCACCCCTATACAGGAAAACAGCTCCTTTAGAGGCAGGCTCAGACTCCTGATGACAGGAATTTCTGGCCATGTGTAAGCACAAACAACTACGCCTCCAGTTAATTTAGCCCTTAATCACATGTTAGTGCTGTTCACATACCTTATGGACCTGGAGAAGAGAACAAAAGTCTTGTGAGGCTGGAGGTCAATGGGAAGTAAAACTGTTCCAGTCTATCCACAATTGAGTGGTGACACAACACCTTTTCTGAGATCATTCCCAGTAACAATCCCCTGAGCATAACTTGCTTCCTGATAGTGGTTTTCACTAACCAGAGTACTTTGCAGTGCTTTTTCCCATTTATTAGTTCCATGCTTCATACTTTTTTGATCATAACATTATATATTATGATGCTTTAAAAATGCCACATCTATTAATTTAACCAGTACTTATCACTATCACCACCAGTACTGACAGACCAACTTTCAGGCTGTTTGAGAACACAACCCTTCCTCACCCAGAAAGGAAAGGCACTGAAGCCAGCAGCACTGACCCCTGTGGCTCTTAGCAGAGATATGAGCCTTTTGAAACCCTGACTCATGACAAATGAGTACAGCCAGGAAACACATATCTCTATCCAGCCCTGCCTTGCATCATACCTTGATTGTACTGTGGTAAGTTTAACCTTGGCTAAAAATGTAACAAGAGATTGGATAAATGCTTTTCTGTGTAGAGGATTTGCAAGACAATTGCAAAGATTTGTTAGCATTTATGAATTGTACAGTGTTGAATTGTACTTGTTGCTACAAGTGAGTCATCCACACTTCTTCATGGTTAAGTAGACTGTATCACAAGAAGGAGGATTTTGATCCATTTTTTTTAATTCAGGACAGGTAAGTTTTCTGAGATAGAATGTGCCCTGTCTTTACCATGGAAGTCATTCCATAAACCAAAGCAAACCTCCAAATGTCAAATCACGTGAACAGGAATATTTTATAGAAAATCAATTTTTCTATCCTGCAGAACGAGGTTTGAGAAAGAAAGGGAAAAGCTCTGCAGATGAAGCATGGATAAACATAAAGCTAATGAGAATTTAACTAGAACTTCAATCTCCTGGTACTACAGAGCAAGGGAAGCAAAGTCAAAGACATTTCACAACTAACCAGATGATACTTAGATACCAAGGCAGTTAATTAAAACCTACAGAATGCCTTTAGTAAGTTCTTATTGGACTAATAATTTGGATTTTTACACAGCTATCACACATCTCCATTCTTCTGTGAAAGGATCATGTGACACACAAATTTGGCCATAAGTATTTCCACATAAAAAGGATAGATATTTTTCTGGGTCTTATGAATTCATGTCACGTGATTTGACTAATACTTCACATTCCTATGTTGCAGATTTTCCTTTTGCATTTTGATGAAGGCAATTCAACTAATTTACCCATCATTTTCTAATATAGTTATACCTTAACATTAAAAGCACATACACAGCTTCTTCCCAGTCTTGCCAGGAAGTAAGAGTAGAATTAGTGGTTTTATCTCTTAGGTTTCTTTGAAGAGATTACCAGCTAAGTGCTTGAACCAATTAAGAATTATAATATTTTTAACCAATAAAACAAAGACAAGACAGAAAACCCTACCGACAGGCATGTGCGATCCTCTGCCCCAAAGTCTGAGTGGTTCTCTGTCGCCTGTGCAGCTGTCCCTGCAGGAGCTCCTGGTTGTATATTGGCCTCTGCACACAATACCTCTGGCTTTGTTCAGGACATGCTTCTTGTTCTTCAGCATGTTCCATAGCTGATCTCACACAGCAGCAGTGAAGGAGGAGCAGTTCCACCAGAAAACCTGGTTGAGGACAAAAAAAGTTTGATTTCCTTTTTAACTTCAGATTTGGCTTTTCCTTTCAAATAAAGTATTTTGACAAGCTAGAGAGAAGAACTGTGATTGCAGTTTAATTAAATAGTCTGTAACAACAGTAAGAAAATAAATCACACTCAGTCTTTAGCATATGCAAGCTATTAATTTATGCTTTTATTGCATAATTAAAGCTTTTGCAACAAACTTGTAAGGTTGTATTCATGCTAATCTGGATTTTCCCTCAGTTTTTAAAGAACATGTCACTGTAGGAGGGAGATTCCTTTATTACTGTGTTACTTCCTGCTTACTCACAAACTGGCATGTCCATTTTCAAAAACCTCTGACTTTAACACTGAGAAACCCACTTCTTTCTTTCAGATTGTCAGTTGCTTCCTGCATCCACCCACCTGCTTTCCCCTTTATTTCAGAAGCTTCTTTTTCCAACAAGCATCTCAGGGATACACAATTCACTACTTTCAAACAGTTACTATTTCAATGGATGTGCCACTTACTGCTATTCTCAATCTGCACTGACTAAAACAGGAATCAGGAGATGTGCCCAGTTTCAAAACTAGCTAGAAGGTTTGTGAAGATCTATTTGTCTGTCTGATTCAGTGCCACATATATTTAAACATGTTTAAAAGACACTCTGCTAATCCCACTGGCCCATGTCTGCTGCTTTCAGAAACACAGGGTAGGAAACTCAGCTCCCAGTTCTGCACAGTGACAGGACTGCTGTGCTGCTAGGCAGAGATGCTGCCTGGTGCCACACTCGATGACAGGACCTGAGTGCAGTGGAAACAGAGCCATCAACGTGAACAAGGCCTTGGGCTCAAGTCCAGCAAGTCACTTAAGCATGTGTTTGCTTCAGCCAACGGTGCTAACCCAGAGGAGCTCCATTTTTAGCTGCACATCAATACTCTTCTGGGAAAGGGTTACCACACAGAAATTAAACAAATTGCTACCTAAACATCAAATAAAGCTAACCATTCTGAATCAGCAGGTACAGTCAGATCATCAGTAAAATATCAATATTGCTATCTATGCCTTCACTCTGATGAAAGTGCTGGAATTTTCCACTCAGGACTTGACAGTCTCTGTCTCCTAGAACTGACACGGCCTAGCATCTCTTCAGTTCTCAGTATTTCATAAGCAATACTTTTCCTTCATAGTCAGCCACAAAAGGGTATTTGTACCAAAATTGTGGTTTTTTATTTACTGCTCACTCTAGATTGACTTCAGCTTTATTATATGAAATAAAGGCAATCCTGCTTGAGCAGGGAGGCTGTAATCTATGATCCTCAGAAGTCTCTTCAAGCCTCAACCATTCTGGGACTCCATAATGGTCCTTTATGTCATTATTCACACAGAATCTATCTTTTCCAGTAATTAATTGATGTGTTCTGGGAACATTGGCCTGATCTACAAATTAAGAAGCAATTTTAATCAGTCCCAAACAGAAAATTCACTCAAATCAGAACAAAAACTGCAGAGAATGCAGTTCTGGATTCAAAAGGCACAAAGCAAATCAGTTCAATGACTTGGTTTTGGCCAAACTTCTCCAATAAAATGAGAATATGATATCAAAACATTTTTAGTCAAGGTTTTAAAAACACGCACCCTGCCTTCTTTCTGCTACAAAGGACAGCAACACAAGATACTGTCCTGCTAACCCCAAACAATTCAGATCCTTAATGTCCACCTTTGACTTTTTTCAGCTTCAAGTAGATTGGTTAATATATGGAAGAGCCACATGAGCTTGTAATGTAAATCTAGACCTGGACAGGTCTGGAAGTGTCCAGTTCTGTACACATGCTCCAGCTCTTCCAGGTACTATGAGCATATACAGAGCAACAGAAGTTCCATCCTGCCTCCATTCTTCATGGTAAAATAAATTACACAACGGTATATCTGACTAGAACAAGACCCAACTCTAAATCAGTTATCCAGATCTTGGCAAGTGTTAGTTTGGAATACTACTAGAGGTTACAATCTAAGTTTCACCATCAATCAGTTTGAAGGTTTTTAAACTGTAGATGGAATGTTTCTGATTCTGTTGAAATAAGGAAGTTACACTGAACTGAATCATGAGAACCAGCTAAAACAAAAGCAACTTGAGGGAAGATACTATAGGATCTTGTCTTCACCTTCACAGTGGATATAAGAACATGGAAAACAACCCACATGCCATTAAAAGAGATCCTATATCTACCTAAAACTACTGCTGGATATATCACATTCTATTTTTTCCATGTCATGTTACAAACTTCATCTTAACAGCCCTGCATAAGCATGTTCCCTGATGGCAACCTAAAATACTAAGATGTAGATAATACAGTAACAAAGTTCTTAATATCATCTCTCTCTTTTGCAGAAGTACACCAAGAGTTAGATTGAGATGCTTGTCTTTAGGAGAGCTAATACATTGTCCATAGAGTAGCAAAATAGTAACATTTCATAACTGCTTCAACTGTCTCTCCAAGTGTTTGCTGTATGACAAACTGCCAACAGAGTTATCCAGGGCTCAGAAACTGAGTCTTGCCCTTCACTCCCAGAATGCTTCAAGAGCAAAAGCAAGGTACTTTCATTGCCATGAAAAGAAAGCTTACTGCAGTGTTTTCTGAAAACTGATAGACCTTTATCAAGAGTCACAGGAAGGCAATGGCATACAAAGGAATACAGCTCTCCAACAACCTTTGAACTTCATGGCAAGAATAAAGTGAAAAATCTGTAAGAAATACTGTCATTAATCTTATCAGCCAGATAAGAATTGAGTTGAAGTAGTTAAAACCTGTATGCAAAAGACTTAAGAATTGGCAATTCTTTATCTGACTGATAAAGGCCTGTCTTATGTCTTTACTGCTATTATCAAACTGAAGGTGTTAAAGAAAAAAAAAGTGAAGCAAACATGAATTTATAACACTATCACTAATAAATTAGCACTTTCTCTTCCCAATCTTAGCTGATAAAGGAGATCTATCAAGCCATCTGCACTGATTCTTGTAGAGGACAATAATTTTGGATCCAAATCACATGAATCAGAGTGCAACCATAAAATTTATAGGGACAGAGATTTGACTGCTGTTCCTTAGATTTAAAACACAACTACACAGAGAAAAAGGCAAGAAGCTGGAGACATTCAGAATGGTGTACTTCGTCACTCTTGCAGCTTTAATGGGCACTTTTGCTTTTGCTCCTAATGTGTATCTAACCTGAATGTGTCTGATCTACCTAAGGAAATGAGGGAGTCAACACCAAAATCCATTGTCTTGCCTGTTTTAAAAGAGCAAAACCCCTTTCTTTAGGAAGCTTAGCAGAAATTGCTTTAAGTAGCAGAAAAGCACAGGGGGACAGCAGTAGTACTATGTTACAGTGTGTCCTTTGCTAGAGAATTCCAAGTTTGATGGTAAACTAAAGTCTGAAATATTTTGTGTTCTCAAGCTTACAAACAGGTGAACGCCACCAGCCAAGGGGCTGGTGGAAATACTGCTACTACTGTTACACTGGTAAAGTATGTTCTCCCAAATGCATGCTGAAAAGCACAGTTCCTGCAAGGTCTGCTCCTACTGCCTGAAGAGGCAAGACACTAAAACAAGTCATTTTAGGAACCACATAATGGCTCATTTCTTTCTTTCTTCTCTGGCCTCATTCCCCAGTGCCCTATGCCCTTCTACTTTTCACCATGACTGACAAGTACAAAGCTGTTTTTAAAATAAGCACAAAGGTGTAAAATGACTGGGTGGGGTCATAAGGAATGCGTTCTCCTAGTTTTATTGGACTGTTCTTATCATTCTCATTCCTCCTCCACTACTCCCATTAAATCCACTAACAACTAGATTTTTAAACCTGAAGCCTTTATGTAAAACTTCCTAAGTCTATAAGTAACTTGTGAAACAAACAAAATTTTCCTTGTGTAGCTCCTGATCTAAGAAATGCACTCCAGGAGTGAATCTCTGGGAAAAAAATAAATCAAGGCCTTCAATTTCTATGCAGCTTTTAGATAGGCAAAATGTCCACTCTGTTCATGAGAACAGTAAGATGATTACATGGAGTGTGTTTGGTTGTGTGATAAAAGTTTCTCCACACACCTACAGTGTTACTCAGAACAGCAGCAGGATGGAGCACCCGGATAACACCCTGGTGGGCTACTGCCAGGGCCACTACACGAGCCACCAGCCTGTCAACAGCTCATCACCACCAGTCCAGAGCAGTACACAAGGGTCACCTATGGGACCCTGGAAGGCCCTGCCAGCTCTAGGTGTGAAAAGCATCTGCCCATCTCTAAGAGTAAGAGCACTGAGGAGAGTAAAAGGGGTCCTGGGAAGTCCTGGCCAGTCACACACACGCACATGGAATGGTCTGCACCAAAACTGTAGTGGGGCTCAGCCTTCAGGGCTCCTACGTCCAGCTCAGCAGGGGAGACTGGGATGAAGGAGCTACTTGGCACACTGTGTGAGCCTGTGTGCTGGAGAGATCCACCCTGCAGATGTGAGATGTATCTTTACACATGTACATACACTCCAAGTACTGGACCTCCACCCTGCCTAGCTAGAGAGCAGAGGGGATGAAGCAGCCGGTGTTGCCTCTTTGATACACACGACTTGCCATGTACAAATGTAACTATTTTGTGTATGTGTGTTCTCTGTGTGTGTGTGCTTATGGGAAACATATCTTCAGTCCTGCTACTGGTTGCATCTGGGGATATGGAGCAGCAGTAGCAGCCCCACTTTCCTCAGGCTTTTGAATTCAGTATGATACATTTTCCTCTAATGAACCTATCTTGGCTACTGAAAAGAGCATTACAGTAACATTGAGCATAAAGATCCTTCTCTCAAAATTAGACATATATTTATATATATATATATATTTTAAAATAATAAGATTATGTAACTGGTAAGAGGTAATTTATATTTCATGTTCCTTGGAAAAAAATACTCAAAAGTCCCCAAAGGTTTACTCCATGGACTAATGAATTCATTAGTGTCTTAACAGCATTTCTTATCAACCGGCAATCTTATGTTTGTTTTCATCAACAGAATGTTTTAGGAACCTGTTATGATGATTGAGCTGTTTAATCCATTCCCATAAGACAAACACCTGGAGCATTCTGAGCAGCAGAACATTGGTCACCTTCCCTCTGAGATATAGATTAGAGATGACTTCTGTTTCCAGCATAAACACATTGATGACTATGAGAACCTATGGCAATATGATCATTCTTATTCCTGTTTTTTCTGACTTCAGTGACCTTGGATCCTAGTCTGCCATCCTCTTTCCCTTTGCCAAAAGCAGTAGCTAGAGATAGTGGAATCAGTAAGTTAATCAGAATGGCACCACGGCTGATGACCCCTTTGTTGTGCTTAAGCCAACTGATAATGACATACACCACCTCAGAGACAGGTAATCATTAGCCAGCTTCATCTTCCAGAGAAAATCCACTGCCAGAAACTTTGCTGGAGCAGTTTTCATCATAAAGCTCCAGTTGATCAGAGGAGATAACATAAATCAAGACCATGTATACACACCAAGCTAAGGCAGAATAATTTCTTTACTTCTTGTGATCTTGGTGCACCAATGACCTCCAGCAGGTGGTTCAATTTTTCAGGCAAAGCGTGACATGAAGACAGCAAACAAGTGTCTGTGCAGAAAGAAATTACTTCATTCTATGATACACCTTCTTCTGCACAGAAGCCACCAAAAGAATTCTCTCCCCTCTCTATCTGTTTCATCGACTCTTTACACACATCACTACCCTCTCAAGTGCTGCATCAAGTTAAAAATAAACAACAAGAAAACAGAAGGTTGTTATTTATAACCAAAATCATTTTAGTCATCATGTTTACATTGTAAACCTCTCAAGTCACAGACGAAACTGAAGGATAGTGGAAGAGTGTAGTCAGAGGAAGAAATGACTGGAGTGCAGAGAGGGAAGAAGGAAGGGTTTAGAATAGGATTAAAATTTATATTCCAGTTTCACTGCTGAAAACATGGCATAAAGTAACTACATTACTTAAGTAACATGAGGTTTTGAAAAGTCTCCAAGGATCCTCTACAAGGCTCTCTTTCTAACACATTCTGAAAGGATCTGTTCCTCTGTAAAACAGGCTACAGCCAATGCCGTGCTTGAAGAAATTCCTGAAGAACTGATGCTTCTGAAAGGCAACACAGACCTTCAGCATAGGGCAGCCACTGCTTTGGAAAGTAGTGCTAACTATTTCTCAAAGCTGCAACTCGCTTCCTGATGGTTCTGAGAACTTCCCTATCCATGTCAGGATCTGCAAACATTTCATTCTTGGAAGCTACTTTATAACATGTATTTTCTGTGATTTTTTTCTGCACTAGGTATCAAACCAAATCCCTACATGAGCAGTAAGTAGAACACAGCTTATGATAGATCCTGTCCTTGTTTATGAATTGTTGCTTGCTTAAGATCTTACCTAAACAATAGCATTCTCCTGTCTCCTTTGCACTTGAGTATTGATTCATGATCTGAAGGTGAGTTCCAGACACTGGGAATAGCCTTCCTCAACATTTTGATGCCGAGGTCACACCTAAAGGCCATGAGTGCACAGCAAACACAGGCCAATATTGCTTTTGCTTGAAATATTTTAAAATACACTGTGAGCAAAGAACATGTAGAGAAGTTTCTCAAGTAAGTATTTCACAGAAAGCCTCTGCTTTATTTGCAGCTCACCTTATAGCTTCATATTTCTTCTATGGTTGATGAAATTTTAATGTGAGACAGCCCCATGTCTGTTCTTAGCTGCACAAACAAAAAGACCAACCCAGAGCTGAAAATTCCTCCAAATGACCCTTTAAGTGTGTTTGGCAGAACAACCCTGCATGAACCGATTCCCACAACAGCTACACTAGAACAGGGTGTCTTAATGAAGGAACTGGAAGAGCAAGAAGGAAATCTGGGCTGAGGATCATCAAATGAAATGAAGAAAGGTTCATTGAGTAATTTTCTGATGATTTCTTCTTGCAAGAACTTTCCCTTCTTTCTCAGGAACATATATGCAAAAGAAACAAATGCCACCAGAAAGCTGGGAAAAAATAAAATTAGATTCACTATAACTGTAGTTAGTTAGACTCAGGTCACTTGTTCAGCTATATGGACATAAATGAAGCACCAAAAAAAAGATATTATATATTGATTTTAAACATGAATCTGGCAAAGAAATAAAACTGGAATCACATAATACAGAACTGAAAACAAGCCAACAACAAGTACAGTGCAAAATTCCAAAAAGAAAAATGCAATGAACCAGAGACAGTAGAAAAAGAAACAGTAAACCTGGAAGAAATTGCAAAGGCTTAGAAAACAATGTTATGTCAAAGCTGTGAAGCTGGGGCAGGATCCTGGTAAAGCAGGAGATGCAGGGTGAGATGTTGACCATGCTGAAGTGGTAAATGAAGTCAGGTATGGCTCTCTCTGGGAAAGGACTTGAACCATGTTATGCTATAAAGTTAAGGTAGCAGCAGCAAAACTTCTGTATTTAGCGAAGACATTAAAATTGTCTGTATTTGTGAAAGATCTGTAGTTTTGTTCTTGATGTGACTCTTCAGATTTGCCTGATCTTAGCAGAGCTCTGTGAGAACAGGAATGGGCAGCTCCCTATGGGCACCTCTGAGAAGCAATCCAAATTTTCTCCTGCATGGGGTATGGATTTTTAAATTCTAATCTATGAAAAACAGGTAGAAATTTTGTAATCCTAATCAGGTCAATCCTTAATTGAGCTTAATTGATCTGTCCCTACTAGACCAAACTTCAACAAGGATGTTTCAAACAACAAACACACAGCACTCTTTGCTTTGGATTGGAAAATTCTGTATATGCCTTAGAATCACAGAATGGTGGAAAGGACATTCAAGACCACCTAGTTCCAACCCCCTGCCATGGGCAGGGACACTTCCCACTAGACCAGGTGCTCAAAGCCCTACCCAACATGGGATGAGAGGTTTTCTGAGGAGTTCTCAGATCTCAGCCCTTCCTCAGAACCTAATTACCATAAAATAAATTAAAAGGAGCAATTTGATCTTTGCTCTAGCCCAGTCTATGTGTCAGAATATCAGATTTTCAATAAACAGATTAAAATCTATTAATTAGCTAACCCACACCCTCCCCAACAACCACAATAGTACAAGAACACAAACAGAATTAGACATACAAAATGGTATGCAACAATCAAAGCAGAGCAGTAAAACTTGATCCCCTGCCTGGGGAAAACCAGTAAGTTTTCAGAGAAGGCTGGAGAAAAAAAAGTTCTATCCAGGAAGTAAAAATACAGATTGTCCAAAACCTCCCAGGAAGGCAATGACACCTGTTTGTCACATGGACAGTTTTCACAGCTTGCTACTCCACAAAATAAAATAGTTAATGCAACATTTTGAGTCCAAGTTCCTGTACAGGCCAGTGGTTTGTATATGTACTCCTATAATCATAAATAAAAATCTAAATCCTATCAATGCAACTGGCTTGCAAAACTCATTCAACTGCCTGCACAAACTTACAGACACATTTTCAAAGCCATGAAAATACTTGGCATTGTCTGTCTGTGTATAGCTTTCCCATTACCCAGGCACATGGTGAATTACAATAAGACATGCACTTTGCTGCTGCTTATACTTCTGAAGAGCAAATGCTGTAGATAACTGGTTATAAAATAACAGCAACAGCGGGTCTTGTAGCCATATGAAGAAATATTATCAAGAAGGACTATAAAGAAATACTGCCTAGCAGGACAACATTGTGCTGACTAACATCTAAATAATGATGATGTTTAATTCATTAAAGTTAACTGGGAAATCAATAGGCTAATTAGAGCTTGTGAGTTTTAGATTCAGCATGATTGTCTTGTGCTACAAGTTACCGGTTACGAAACAATTTGATAGAAAAAAAAAACCAAGAAAGAAAGCTTTAGAAACCAGATCTTACAGAAAAAATACATCATTAATAGAACAGAAGAAAAAATAGCAGGCAGCAGTTCACTGGGCAGAGACCAAGAGAGGTGAAGAAACTCCAAGGACTCTGCTTGTCTAGCCAACTCAGTGGCTGCACAAAAGTCTTGGTTACATTTACAGAAGCTACAGCTGCAATTAAAGTTAATAGTAGTTCAAGATAATACTGGTGTGTCTATACTACAAGAGTCAAAGCAGATAAACATATGTTCAGTTCTTCTTTCCCAAGCTACTAGCGAAAGAGCAACAGTGTGACAGCCATGTGCTAAGTCCATGCCTGTATTCCATGATTTTAGCATCACGTTAAATAAGAACATCTTTCCATATGGTTTTGGAATATTTAAGTTCTAAAAACATTGAATTTTTGGGGACAGACTGCTATACCCATGAAAAACTGTGTGCTAAAGATTTGATTTGAACCACGAGTAATGGACTCGAGTTTCAAACAAAAGGCAAGATGCAATGGCTGTTCAGTGCTCCAAGCTGTAAGATCTGATGGCTGAATGCAACGAGCATTTTAGTAAGTATTCAGGTTAGAAAACAGGACTCAGTTTGTGCCAAAGGCTAAAAACATCACCATTTCCTAGGCCTTTCACCTAGATCATGCTCAATCACCTGTCCTTTTTTAAATTATATCAGCCTTTAAGCAAACTGTTATCCTGCACACAGTTTGTACAGTATGAGCAAAAAAAGCACATCAGCTCCCAACAGAATACTTGGAGGAAATAAAGTTTGGTTTAGTTTAGAACCCAAGCATGGATGCAGCAGCAGGCTTGTTTCTTACTGGAGTTAGAGCTTTCCTTCACTGAAATCTGATTCTGAATATAACTCAATATTGCCCCAAGTCACGCCATAAATATACATTTAAATGCAATGAAGCTTTTAGAATGAGACTGATACATTAATACCCTCAAGCCTATACAAGGCAGTAATGCTATTGCAAGTTAATATGCTTTATTAGTGACAAACAGCAGCTCTGCACGTGTGAAGCTCCTTTATCTTCCTATACCTTCTCTACACTACATTTCAGAGATGTCCCACAGTACAGTGCAAAACTATTAACAAAACACTTCAGTTTGGAAATACTGTTAAATGCAGAACTGAAACAGCTATCATGTCTTAGGAAGGCTTAGGACTGTCAGAAACCAAGTGCTTCAAAGTGTGATTACTGTCTCTTGAGGAAGGCAAGAGGTAATCCCCACAGAGTTAATTCAGTGCAAGCCACCTGCACGTGCTTGCTTCTGAAACAGTCAGTTACCTTAGTTTTTCTATTTCTACAGCAGGAGTAAATCTGCATCCTACTTTTGAAAATTCTGTACTATAAATCAAGACACCTGTTAACCCATAATACCTGTTACTGCACATTTAGTAAAAGACACTTTAAAAGTTTATTTGCAGATTTTAGTCCTCCTTTGGGAAAACTTCAGCCAAAATATTCCAGTGCCCAGATCCTTGCTGTCAGTCACTGACATCAAAACCAATGCTGTGTAACTGGATTACTGTGACAGATATGAAGAACTATGAATCCATATTCTGCTGATTCATCAGCAGAAATAATGGCAGCAATCGAATGTTTTTTCTTGTCCTTACTACTGGACTATCCCTAAATGGCTGCTGCAACAGCCACTTGGGTCCTCTGAAATTTCGAAGCATCCCAAAAACAGCTCTCAACCATAGTTCTATATTCAGATAATTAAAAGTTTTGCAATAGCAGCATGGGCACGAGCACAGCAAATTTAAGCCTACTTACTTTTCTGGCTGGCTTTTCCTCGTTGCTTTCAGTGATCCCTTGTAAGGAGTTCAAAATGTTCCCACAGTTCGTGAAGCTGAAAAACCCTGACATAGAGAAAGGCAAAATCTTCTTTGCCTGAAAAGGGGAAGGGCACGAAGGGGTTGGGGGGGAATAGTTTAATCGAGGATTTGGAAAGGTTTTGAAGGTCCTTGGCTTGAAGCTAGTACTGAAGTGCAGATCAGGTAGTTTTTGTTGTTACAAGACTTCTTGGGAAGAGTCTGACCTAAACTGACAGCCCGCAGCTTACGGTGGGAGGGCTGCAGCCACAACTCGAGGAAATGACTGATCTCACCCTACCTCTGGTTTCCCCTTGGGTTCTGCGCGTGTTTCACAGCACCGAGCAGGGCGGGCGCCGCCGCTGCCCGGGAACCGATCGGTGCTGCGGGAGGCGCGGAGCGGCGCTGCCCGGGCACGGCACTGCACCG
>VXBR01000306.1:788445-849036 GCA_013400215.1 Cisticola juncidis | reverse complement strand
TGCCCCGCCCTGCCGCGGTGCCGCCCGGGCCTCCCGCTCCGAGAGAGCCGGGGCTGCACAGGGCCGTGCGATCGTGGCGGGAGCAGCGTTGGCAGAGTCATTTAACACCTCCGAGTCCAACCGTGAGCCCAGCAGTGCTCCTGTACCCCGAAACCGCATCCGGGCCGGATCCTGACGCCTCTTGAACACTCCAGGATGGTGACTGCACCACCCTGGGCGACCTATTCCAGTGTCTGACCAGCCGAACTGCTCAAATTTTTTCAAATATCTATCTGGGTATAATTTTTCATTTCTTTACGGGCGCAAAGATTACGTAGGTATCAATTTTGTTGTGAATATGGGGGAATTAGAAGTGAAATACCTTCACAGATCTCATATTTCGGTCCTTGGTTTATAAATGTTTTCCATCAATGATAGCTCTCTCTTGCCCAAGAAAAAAATGTTTTCTCGCCTCCCAGATTTGGATTTGTACACAGAATTTGTAGAAGTTTTTTTTCCAACTTTGAAACTCTTGTGCACTAAGAACATGAAAAAAAATGTGAAAGAGGTGTCCACAGGACTGTATTATTTGAAAACCTTAAAATGATTCCTTGACATGGTTGCCCTTGTTAGAATTTAAGAGTAACTTAAATAAAATGTAAATGAATTAAAGACAAAATACAGCACTTTAAATTTCAGTATTGTCAAACTGAGAAATTTTAAGGTCTGTACATATCTAAAGTTACTTTTAAATATGAGGTTTGTTTATTCAAAACAGGCTGTAACGACTAGGTGTTTTGTTGAAAAATTTCAGTGATAGATGATGCCACATACATCAGACTTCATGTGGACTGATGTTGGATGCCATTGTTAACTGAGTCGAGATACTTCGGGTAAGGCATGTTTCTTGATTCAGTTGTTTATCCAAAAAGCTAATTCTTTCCTGAACTTGGAAATTTGTGTTAGAATGCAGGTGTAATTCACTTATGAGGGTGTGGCCTGGTGTGAAATTCTGACATGCTTTGTTGCCAGAAAAACATGCATTTCAGTAACATACCACAGGAAGATTTATTTATACAATCTGCACAAAGAGAAAGGAGAAGAGAAAGCCTCAAACAAACATAGATTAGCAGGTTTCCTGCTAGAAAAATCCATCCAGGTATAAAGTATTTTGAATGTTCCAGTAATCCTGAAGATTATGTTACACTAATTGTGTAAATGGTTGCATTTCAATCCAAGCTGGTTTTAATTTCTTGTGTGTGTTTTACTGTGACACACTTGAAGGTTAAGAATTATTTTTATTGCTTCTTTCCAGCATTGTCTAAAGTGGTAAAAAATGCTGTGGTTCTTCAGCTCTGGGAGAAGGACAGGGATTAATATAATGCTAAACTCAGTAGCAGCAAGATGAAAAGAGGATTTTGGGTCAGAACAAGAATAAAGAGAGGAAGTTAATACAGAATAAACACTATGGACAGTTGAGAATAAAAACCCTCCTGTGGAGGATAATTGTGGAATGTTAAGGGTGCACACACCCCACTGAGCTGTGTGATGACAGAGGGCTCAGTGTGGGCTCTCAGGGGATGGAGCAGCAGGAGCCACTGCTCTCCAGCAGCATAAGGAAAGCTGTGAGGTGCTGTCTGAGGCCAGATCCAACACTCACAGCTGCCTGGAGTGCAGCTCCAGCTGTTGGGCTGTCAGTTCTCAGCTTCCTCCAGCAGCCACTGATGGTGAGGTAGTGGAGGGGCTGGGAGTGCAGAGTTCTGACTCTTCCCACTGGGTCATTGGCATACACTTCCCCTATGGAGCATCCCAAATGGGTCAGATGGGCTCCATCAACTGGCTCACTCCCCACCACATCCTAACCCTCACAGATCTTCTGAGAATGAGGCAACTTTCTAAGGCAAAAAGATCCCTGTGTGTATTTGGAGTCTTACGTAGGTCCTAGGACAGGTCAAACCAGCTGAATCAGTAAAACTGAGGTGGACATTTCCATATGAAGGGAACACATTTGATGTACAGGAATGTTCCCACTGATTTCAGTGGCAGTAGGCTTGTTTCCCAAAATGCTGCTGTTAATTAGTGGCTACCCACATCCTGTACAGAGACATAACTCATGTCAAGCTGTTATTGTCTATAGTAACACAATCATTCTAGCAGAGGCCCAAACATTGCAACATTTTCCCTTTTTTGCATGGAAGTTCCTTGAAAATGGCTGAACTCAAACAATTTAAAATTTCCCCTGAGAGAAGTGTGATTTTAAGTCAGCTAAGCTGGGTGTCCAGTAGTGAGTATAGACCAGTTGAATGGCTTTGCATGTGCTGTTTCTAGCCCACCTAGGGCTATAGGATATCAGCAAAGGGCTGCCTGTATGTGCATGATCAGTGTGCAGGGAAAGAGGGACCTGGGGTCTCAGCTGGCTTCATGATATCAGCAATATCGTCCTAATGCAGAAGTAGCCCTGAAACCTGTGACTGCACAGTAGCTCCCAGAGTTCTGCCTTTGGCCCAGATGCAGTCAGGGAAGCAGCTGAGCTTTCTGACGTAGCTTCTTTGCCACTAACTTGCACAAATCTCCCCTGAGTAGCAGAGCTCAAAAGCACAACCACATTTTCTTCTTTTTTTTTTTTAAGAAGCTTAAGAAATTTGTTTCAGTTTATAAACCTAGCATTTATCATCATCTCCCAGTATGGTATTCTTCCATTCCTGGAACAGCATTTTTACTTGGCCTTGCCTTGCTGCGTGCCAGCTAAAACTCTCCCCATCAGGCTCTGTCGTAATTAGCTACACAGGGACTAAGTCTTTAAGCTTACTGCCAGCTCAGTCCCTTTAGCTGAACCAGGAATAACATGGGGAAGAAGAAGCAACAGTCAGAAAACAGCAACAGAGAACACTGGACGATTCATCCACATGTCATCTCTACAGTGCTTGCATGCTCATACCTCATGGTCTTTTTTTCCAGCAACAGATCCACCACCCGTGGGTGGTGGGTGCTCTGTCTGCTGCTTCACTGAAGCACTGCAAGTGGCTGCATGGCTTCAGCTGCTCTGCATTGCTGACAGCCCTAAACAGCCCTTTAGGGCCGTGCTTAACCTAGGCAAGCCCTTTTGTTTACCTTCTGAGCTCCCTTGCCAGCTCAGGATGAGGGTAGCTCCCGTCTGCAGCTGGCTTGTTCCTGTTCCTGCAGCGTTGAGTCACTAGTTAAACCTCACTCCAGGGCTGATCTGAGTGGGGTTTATCTGGGGCCTCACACTGACTTCCTGCTTTGATAATAACCAGCCCCCTTTACTAATAGATGAATGATGAGGTGATGCTGTGGCAGCATTTACACCCAGTAACATTTGCCCTGAAGGGTTAGCAAGTAAATAAAACATAGAACCATGTTTATGGATGTTGTCGTTTCTTTCCAAATGTTTTCTTTTCTAGACTAAACAACTCTCCTTGGAAGCTCATGGATTCAAGGGTCTTGTTTCTGTTGCAATACTTTGCAATCTTTCTGACTTGTTTACATCTGTATTTAAGTGGAGGGCTCAACAGCTGACAACTGCTGTCTACTTTACCAGCACTGGCAGCCATGTTTATATTAACTGTATTTTATCATAAACACTTCCACTGATGTAATGCAAAATGGCATTTTTAAAAACTGCTTCATGCTGTTCATTTGACTTCTATAATTTTGTTGTCTAGTCCGATATTTACCCAGTTTGTGTGCTGATATTTTGTCTTGCCCTTGAGTGTATTTGTTGAGTTATTTAATTAATTACCCTTTTCTGTATATTGTCAAGATCTTGCAAAGTGAGATTTGGTGCTTCAAAAACATTGGTGCTCTGCACATTTCCTCACATTAAGAAAATGTTATCATCTTTGGATGAAGCAAGCTTGAGAGAAAAATATTTAGGCAAAACTATGAGAACTTCAGCTTTTGTTTATTTCAGGAACTCCAGCAGGCCAGAGTTTCATTTTTCTGTACTTTTGTTTCATTTCTCTTATGTTCTCCTTATTCTACTGGAACATGGCTTAGTGAACTGATAGGAGAAATTAGGAAGACTATAAGGCATACTAAAAATACTAGAAGTCAGTTTTCATAGTTACGTCTGCAAAAGTTTTACAGCAGTAGATAAGCTAATTAGTACATTTTATAGCATTTTTATTGCCATTGATTAGCCTTTGTTCCGCCCTTGCTATTTTAACAACTGTTTAATGTCAGATGACTCATTGCTCTCAGCCATATGGGAGGAAAAGTTTAAAAACTACATTTATTGAGTATACCGTATTTGTATGCTATGTGGGGTATTGTAGGAGTGGAAAAAGTCTAAGGAACAACTTCCTGGAGTCTGGAAAGGGCAGATGATAATACCACTTGGGAACCTTCCAGTGAGGAAGAGAAAAACCAGTGCAGAGTTTGTGCTGAGTTTGGGTAAAATGCTTTGTGGTATTCCTCTGTGGTTGTGATTGCATACATTATTCAAGGAAAATACAACTGTGAAAAGCAGCTCCTTTGGTTATGCCGGAAAAGTCAGGCAAAGTGCCTCATTGTATCTAAAGTCTTTAAAAATAAATTAATTCCCTGGAAGCACATTAACTGCACATGCATTTTAAATTGAACTGTCACTCTCCTATTGACAAATTAAAGCAAATAAAATTATCTTAAAAATAGTAATGTTTACATCTTGCGGTTTTGTTTGTTCAATGGGCAAAAAACTTATTACAATATTTTAAAATCCCTTGCCCAAACATTAAGTTATTCTGTTCTTTAACACCCTGATATTTTTTCTTCCTGCTATTTCTCTGAATAGAACCATTATCTTTTTTCAGGGATTGAAAGTACACAAAGTACACTGGTTCTCCAGAACAATACAGTGAGTTTGCAGGAGGCTGAACTGTTGCAGCAAGTTTCCAGATCAGCCAAAGGTCTGTCACATAATTTTGACTAAGCCAAGGTGTTGACTAGTTGGTCACTAAACAACCTTTTTTTTCATCTTTTTCTGCACTGCTCAGATACTTGTGATCAAAAACCTCTTAAAAATTAAACACATGGTTCAGCTGAACATGGATCTGTAACAAACATCATTCTGGTTCAGACAGGTATAGTGCCAGATGCAGAAGTGCAAGATGTAAGAGCACAGCAGGTATATATGATACTTCTCTCTAAGGAGAAGCTCTGGTGACTGGAATTGTTTATCCTGAAGAAAAGGAAGCCCAGGCAGGACCTTATTGCTCTCTATAACTACCTGAAAGAAGGCTGTGGTGAGGTGGGCAGCAGTCTCTTCTCCCAAGTGGCAAAGTATAGGATGAGAGGAAATGGCTTCAAGTTATACCAGGTGAGGTTCAGATCAGATATAATGAAAAATTTCTTCACTGAGAGGCTCAGGCATGGCTCAGGCTGCCCAGAGGAGTGGCTGAATCACCATCCCTGGAGGTATTAAAAGGATGTGTAGATGTGTGCCTAGGGACATGGTTTAGTGGTGAGCTTGGCAGTGCTGGGTTTACAGTTGGACTTGATGTTAAAGGTCTTTTTCAACCTTAATGGTTCTGTGATTCTAAGAATTGCCAGCTTAGTCTGTTTGGAACAAGGATCCTTACGTGCCACACTCTTCTTCTCAGAGCTTTACATTTTTTGGTTTGCAGATCAAGTGAGAGTATTGGTCTGTGGTCCTGTTTCATTCATTGCAACAGGACCATGTTATGCCCATGGGTAGGATGAGGAGATCTCTTGGTTTGTGTTACTTGCAAAGTGCTGTTAAGTGTAATGTGCTAAATATTAAAAATAACATTTGCTTTAGAATCTAGGTATTTAGTGGAAGACTTTGGTTTATGATTTCATGTAAAGCCCCCATGGCTTGAAAGCATCAGAATTCTTTGTTGACATCATCTTTATTGAAGCATGGATCTTTAGCTTGGTTCACCATAAAGTGAAGCATTTTATTTATGATAATAGACAGCTTAGGGCTATAGGGGCATTATAACGTTGCTGGTGTAGATACAACTTTATCAGAAGATACAAACATGACCCGCAATAGAAACAAACACCGAAGAGAACACAATGAAACGTTCACTGTTTACAAATCACTTCATTACTACAGACACCAAATGGCAGTTACTGTAAGTAAATCAGTTTCAGAGAACTGACTACATTTAGACAGGGATTGGGAATTTCTGTTTGGGGCTTAATCCACAAATCCTTAGTAGAAAAAAGTTTAATGTCAAGCATTCTTTTTTTATCCACAAAACAATGCTAACCAACAGACATATCAAAGAATAAGACTGAAGGATATCAACGCCTTTACAACTACTTTTGCAATTATCTTCTGGATTAGGTACTTTGATTTTTTTTTAATACATTTTGTAAGAAGGTAAATAGCCCAAAAATCAGCAGCAAAAATATTACAACAACAAAACAAGTAAATACAGTGCCAATGTGTCATGTTGTAGAAGAGAATACAAAGAGGACAAACAATGATAACTTAATCATATAAAATGACACAGAGCTGAAATACAGTGCACTTAAATAACTATGTGACAAAGAATGTTAAAATCTGTACTTAGTATGTAGGTTTTTATAAACATAAAATATGAACAGTCTTTGTGCTTAAACTTTTTTTCCTGTTAAACAGAATTAGTTGCTTACTTCCAATACTGCCACTGTAACTGATATTACAACAGATCACAATTTTCACAGACACATCAACATTAAAACATTTATCTATGAGAAAATAAGTCACTTCTCATTAGTTCACAGTGCGAAAAAGTGGTGTACACTCTGTCTTGAAAAAGGCTTTCAGTTATTCATCAAGCCAGTTGCAGAAAAGTCCTGATACCAGATGCAGTGCTAGATTTAAAGAATGGAAAGCAACACATCACATGTTGGGAGGAAAAAAAATAAATTTCTCATTTCTTCATGGATTTCGTCTAAGTGACCTTCGTCTTCTGTTGTAGAAATGCCTGAGCCCATGTTGCCGTGAAAAATTCATCATGTAATTTTGTTTGCGAGTGCTGTTGAAATCAAAGGGTGAAAGAAGAGAAGAGTGTCAGTTTCTTTTATATGTAGTGTAAATTCTTTTGTAGCAGTGAGCTAGTGGGACTGATTCTTCTTTGTCCTTGCACTACTTTGCAAGTCTGTGCAAACTGGTGTGAAGCACACCCTTTGCTTAAAGACAAAGGTACAAGACAATTGAGAATCTGTCCCACTTGACTTTCATTTACAGTAAGTTATCTTAGAAAAAGGTTAAGAGCTTTCAGCTACTGAAACCTGCTGCCTAGGACCAGATTCACTAAAACTGTATGCACACTTCATAGCATTTCTCTACGGGGATTTTATCCTCCAGTTATCCTTCTGTCTTTGATCATTAAATCCTTTGTCTTGAGAGCAGAAGAAAAGCTTTACTCTGCTTCATTGTCTTCTTCTTTTACCTTATAGGGAATGAAGTACAACACTTTTATTCAGGTTAATGTTTCCCTCCCCTATGCATCCTCTTCCAAAATGAAAGGAAGGTCTGGGAAATAAGCATCATCATGTGTGGCAGGAGAGCAAGTAAGAGAGCCCATCTGAAGCTGAATTTGAGAAGGCACTCTTGTTTGGAAGAACTACCTAGGGTACAAGGCCCATCCCACCTAATGTAGGTTTCTACTTCTCCCACTGAGGGAAGAAGGAATCATGAGAGGGCAGATCTGTGATGACCTGCAGTCAACAAATTTTCCATTTGTGGTCTCAAGGAATGTTTTCACTAGTGAGTTTTGTCTGTGAGAAGTGAATACTCACTATAATGTAGTAAGTCATACCTTCCTCTCTAGTGCATAAGCTTATTTTTAGTGAATATGGCCCTTAGGAAAAAGGAGCAACTGTATGCTTTGCAAAGTACCTATGATTCTCCACAAGCAAAACCAGGTTTTGCTGTAGTATGCTAATTTAATCGAAAACAATCTATCTAATAAAATTATGCCCTTTTCATGAGCTAATCTTGAACACAATTGACTAAATTGATTAATAGTTGCCATGTCAAAATCTAGATCATAAACCTGTAAGCAAATCCAAGTAATTTCCTGACTAGTTTTCCAAGGCTTTTTTTTTTTTTTTTTTTTTTTTTTTTTTTTTTTTTTTTTTTTTTTTTNTTTTTTTTTTTTTTTTTGCCACTGGAATGTACATACAAGAATGAAATAAAGCTCCTGGTGACAATGAGAGAAAACGAATGTACACTTGGCACAACTCTTGGCACTGTCACAGTAAGGTAAAGCTCTAGAGCACCTGGTAATTGAGAGAGGGTGCTCTCAATTAATGTTGACTTATTCAAGGGAAAAGGAAAGGCCTGTGCTGATTTGTAAGTTTTGTGAGAGAGATTGATAGTGGTGAGTTTATATAACTTAATTGCCACTTGGTAGCTCAAGTGCAAAGCAGCACTGAACATCAGTCTTCATTCTGGTCCTTAAGCCACCAGGGTGGAAGGTCACCCCTGCAGTGCCTGGTGTCTCACTGATGAAGGCAGGAGAGAAATTATGACTCCAAACCTGCTCCTCACAGTGGCTGCCACTGGTCATGAAGCTTGAAGTTCCTAATTTTTCCTTCCCTTTAACTCCCATTGCCTGGAAAGTGTGTGGTTCCTCAGACACAGGGCCTTCAAGGCTACACCCCACCTCTCAGGAGAACATCCTAACCAGGAGGTGAGGACAGAGCACCTGTCTGCTGGGAGAAGGCTGCTCTGCAGCCAAAATATAGCAGATGGGCCTGGGAGAAACCACAGCCCAACTCTGAGCAGCTTTGCTCTTTGCTCTGGGTATATGGGACAAAACAGAGCCTGCCAAAGTGTTTGGCTGAAAATTTTGCCATTTCTGGACATGGTTAAATGTAGGAGTGAGCTTGGTTTTGTGTGCCTCAGCTTGGACAAGACTTGGACAGATGGGGCACATGCTGAACTGCAGTCCTTGGCCCAGGAGCCTTTTCTGTCCTGCCTTTGGTCTGCTTATGCTCAGCAGCAGCTCAACAGAAATATTCAGGACTTGTTTTGGACACTGCTATGTGCACCTGGCCTCTATTTCACTTCAAATGACCAATCATTTTGTATCTGGCCTTAAAGGTACGGTGAAGACGTTTAAAACAATGTATAAAGAAAAAAAAAGAAAATAAAAGAAAATATTGGAAAAAGGAACAAAGAAATGCTTACCTAGTAATGTAGAAAGGGTTTACTTATTTTTTATGTATATAATTTTGTTCCATTGGAGGATGATCAAGGTGTTGGAAAGAAGCATGTATTTGTGCCTTACACTGAACACCATAGCAGTGCAGTGTGTGAAAAATAAGAGATATCTAAATTTTCAGGATTTTTTTTCCTTGCAATAATGTAGTTCAGATTTGTCCTCATTAACATGGGACGGACTTTCCAACTACTGGTTGGATATCACAGAAAAACCTTGATGCCAGCTGTAGAAATACTATGGTTTTCACTCTTTCCATGGGTAAAAATGTATACCCTATGCATTATAGTATTGTATCATGTTGCACCACAAAATCAGAGTAGGTCTATATTTATTTTTTAAAATTAATTTTATATATTGTATGTATTTATGTATTTTATATAGGAGGCAAGCACTGCATAAGAGAGATCAGTAGTGCTTTATAAAATCACAAGAATAATTATATAATATAGTCTGCAAGAGAAAGAAAACATTCCTTGCATTTGATGGTTGCAAAAATGTTTTCAATACTACTAGTAATGATTTTAATTTTAATTTTTATTTTCACAGAATGATTAAAGGCTTTGCCATACTTTTGCTGTTGTTTTCTTGTTCAGAACACCAAAAATGTGCTGGGCAGCATCTCTCATATTAGGATAGACCCTTCCATGTTGGAGGGTGTGGTTTTTAGAATCAGTGGCAACTTGAAGACTGCTTTGTGAGTGTGTAATGGACTTGTCAGCACCTGCTGAGTTTTCTGTCTTTTCTGTGCATTCACTGAACCCTCAGTCAGTCAGAGTTCAGATCCAAAGTAATTATCTGTGTATGACTGATGGAGGACAAAGCAAAAAAACAGTTAACAGAAGTGACTGCTGTATAATCTGGTTGACAGTTCTGAGTGCACTACTAAAAAATAAGCAGAAGATAATACTGCTTGAATTTTTATAGGGAACCCTAAAAAATGTTCCAATGAAGTATCTGGAGTTAAGCCAGTTGGATGAAAGCAATATGCAGCCAATATAGAAGTGCAAAGACAAAACTATCTAGGGTTCAAAAAATACCTACAATAAAGCAATTTATGAGAAGGAGTCTCTCTGAACTAAAGTCTCTTTAGTCTTTAGCAGAGCATTATGTTATTTCATGTTTCCTAAAGCCCAATCTGAACTCCAAGGCTGCAACTGAAAGTTTATGAAAATGGAACTTAGTGAAATGGAATGAAAAATATGCAGTACATATCCCCAGTAAATACTAATGTCATTCATTATTTGTGTGTTTTTAATTGACAGGGCACAAAACAGGAACAGAATAGAAACAAAAATATTTGGATAACAAAATTAAACATGAAAAAAGCCTTAGAATACAGCAAAGTCCTTCAAAACTAGGTTTGGAGTAAATTTTGATGCTGAATTACAAATGCTTTGTTAGGCAGGAACTGTAATGAAAATAGTCATGTGCACTGACTGAAGCTCTGAGGGCTCATATCAGTGGCAAATATTGGCTTTGGTGGAGCCAACACTTGAACCCAGAGCTCAGTAACTGTCCTGGTTTGTGGTATCTCTGAACTGCAGCAGCACTGAGCAGCTGGGTTACGTGAGATGAGAGCTCTACCTGGGGACACTGGCTCTGTGTCTAGGGGCAGGTGTGGCTGTGCCACCGTGCAGACAGACTGACATACACTGCCTGACTGTGGCTGCATCTCTGTGGTCATTTATTACAGAAAAACAGGGAATTGCCCCTCGGCTGCCCATACCATGCTCTAGGTGCCCTCCATTGGCAGATTTCACTGTACCCTAGCAGAAGCAGAAGAAGGAGAAGTCCTTCCCATCGCAGCCTTGGTGAAATTCCCACTGCAGTGTGGCAAAACCTACTGAACAATTTCTGCTAACTTTAACTTCCCCCAGTGCTCACTGAGGAAGTGCTGTAGGGAAGCTGTGTGGCACATCTTAGAGTATAAATGATTTTCCACCAACCCATCATTGACAAAACTTAATGAAAGAGCTGTAGCTGTAACAGAAACATACATTTAATACTGATTTAGGGAAAGTACTTACCTTATTCTAGTGTAAAACCAATGACAGCAAACAATGAAATACAACACAAGTTAGAAAATGCCTTTCAATGCATGCAGCACTGTGATTACTCATAAAACCCTGATGAGGTTTAGAGGCAATATAGGACTTTTCGTCTCTTTTGAAAATAAAAATTGAACAAATTATTTCCTCAGATTTTAGATCAATGTTTAGATTTTTATTTTCTATAAAATTCAGCATGCACTTTTTAGAAACATAATAGAAATGTAATAGAAGCACAAACTGCATCATATTAAATTTGGCATAAATGTTTTTAATATTCAGATAGTCACTCAATGTTTGAACTACTCATGTTCTTTATGATAAATATGTTGATACTTAATTTAAATAAATTTTTCAAATCTGCTTTTTATAAAAAAAAAAGCCAATAAAAATGCTTTTCCACATGAGTACGTCTTGTTAAATCTAGAATATGTAATTTGTATTTAATTATTCCAAAATAAAGATAAACATTCTTTGCATCAAATGCAACATAACCTCTCACTAAATCATTTGTGCCAAAAATGTGAGAATATCTCAACAATGAAGAGCATGGAGTGATGGCTATGGAGGGATTAATTCTGTTATCTATCAGTTAACCATAAAATAGTAGGTGGGGATAACATTTCTTGCATTTCTTGCACAACATAAATTCCTTTGGATCACATAATAAGTTTTGGGGTAAAGAAAACATTATCAGACCCTTAGTGTTCATCTTATAACTATCTTTTATTTCTCAGTACCTTTGACTTTGAATTAAGTTAATGAGATGTCTCTAAGGGCCTGCCCTACACAAAGAAATGGCAGCTGTGTAATGCACATGCAGAGAAGTGTGAGGTGTGTGTGCAGTGGTCAGGCTGAGAGCTGTGCTTCCAGAGAAAAACAATGTGCAAATGAAATGCAGAATTGGGCATGGGCTCTTCTCAGGGCAGAAGTAAGGGGCACAGAAAAACACTCCTAAGCCTGGGATAAAATACTTTTTTTTTATCCTAAGAAGAGCCACATGGAACATATGAGAGTTGTGCCCAAAGCTTTCTTTACAATGGAGAGAAAAAAAGCTGCACTATTGAGGAGTAATCAGCACTAGCTATAAAAGGGACTGGACAACTTAACAACTTGTATCCTTTTCTGACCACAGGACAGACATCAAATGTTGTTAAGTTGGCAAGATTAATTTAATGTATAGTATTGTCAACACAGGTATTTGGTTTCACCTGTTTAAAAGAGGTGCTCAATTTAGGCACCATTTGCAGCTGCATCACAATCTTAAAAATACTGTTTTTTTTGTTGAGTGATTCAAATAGTTCATTCAAAAGTGGAATGATTTTAAGGAAGATACAAAAGCATCCATCTTTGGCCTTTTTTATCACTGCCAGGTATTTTGCATGCATGTATAATCTGCAGGTTGGTTTTTTCCCCACAGCAGTTTTCTTGGGAACAAAAAGGAATCAAAGAAATGGCATCCTGAAGGCATGTTTGCTGGTGAGAGGATGGTGGCCCTTGACTCAGAAATTGGTTGAACTGAACAGTGTCATGACCCTGGCTGTGCATCAGCTGTGGCAGGATCTGCACTGTGACCTGGCAGCTGGGCCTGTGACAGAATTTCAAGTCTTTGGATTGCTGAGAAGAGCTGGGCCATGAAAGCATTTATTCACAGGTATGCCCCTGGGGTGAGCACTGTGGGGAGCAGCAGGGACATCCCGTGTTTTGGATGGGAAATAAAATCCAGAAAATCCTTGTTTGCTTTCCATCCCTGCAGATCAGCTCTCCCTGCTGTCAGGTGCTTTCCCTGCTTGCCCTTACTGCAGCCCTTGGTGTGCTCAAGGAAGGCAGTAACTCTGCTCCCCTGCCCGTGGGCTGAGGAAAAGCTGGCACAACCTAGGTGTGCACCTGGGGGTGCAGGCAGCCAAGCCAACACATAGGCTGCAAGAACCAGACCTCTGTCAGCCCACAGGGTAAGGAAGAATACACAAGATGTGTGGAAAGCCAAGAATTTATCTGTGTCCTAAATCATCCCTCCTAGTGTGGGTTGGCTCCTTGCTCTAACACCTCACAGGCTGAGGCTTGCCTGCTGCATCAGCATGCGTGCACAGGTCACAAACATGAACATCTAGGACTGAAACCAGGGCCAGTGAGGATAATTTTGATGGTTCTGGAGAGGTGTATGAGGCCTCATCCGGGAGGGGTGGAATTGTTGGGTTGTAAGGGGAGTGAATATAGACTGGAGGACCATCAACGGGTTTTTATCCAGGGATGTTCATGGCCTTATGAGACTAGGCCAGAGTTCCAACAGAAATTTCTTCCAATTTAGGAGGCACAGATGTTTCCTAAAGTATCCTGCCTTTGGGATGAATAAGGCAGACAGAGGCCTACTGACTCTCCAATGACTCCCAATAGAATTAATGGGAAGATGTAATTACAGAAGCCTGGTGAATGTTTAAGTTCAGGCTGTGTCCCTCTGCAGCCCTGAGAGCTCTTGGTGGCTGTTGGGCACAGAGCTCTCCTCTGGCAATCTTGGTGGGAAGGGAGAGCCCCCAGAGGACTCTGCCTCCTCACCTCTTGCTGGAGAGCTGCATGGAAAAGGGGGCTTGCTCTTCCCAGGAGTAGGCAGAGCTTCTGTACCCTTCATTGGAAAATGAAGGAATATTAAGAATGAAGGCCAAGTCCTCTCCCTAGTACTCACAGTGTGATTTCTGGTAGCCCTGGTGTGTGCAGGATCACCTAGGGTAAGTACTAACTAAGTACTGCTGATCCAGGCTCCCTTCTGATACCCTGAAGCACTCCATGGAGGTGACTGAATGTCTTCATCATTGAACAGGGGAAGAAACTGGAGTGCTGGGGGTAAACTGGCCAAGTGAAATAGCAGAGCTACAGAAAAACCCAGGTGAGAGTATTTATTGATAAGGAAGTTGCAGGTTACTTCCAAATAAATTTGAGGAGGCCTAAATAATATTTTGATGAATTACAATGTGCAGATAGAACTTAAGCAATACAGAGGAGTTAAAGGCACCTGCCAAGCCTGGGCACATGCCAGCATAGGAATCAGATGCACCATGGCATGTAATTCTGCCCTTTCTGAGAGCAGCATATCTCGTGTTGTATTCAGCAGGGACTGGAACTCTACATCTGGCCTTTGGGCAAATAAGATGTGGCACTGTGTTTCACAGGACTTGGTAAGGGAGAAATCAGCCCAGTTTGGTTTGTCTTTCTCTGTGGATTGTACCAGATGTCATTTCAACAGGGTGGAACTTCTCTGTCTTTAGCCTGATATTTAGGGCAATTTTCAGAAGAACCTTAAAGCTCTTTAACAGGACTAAAATAATAGAAGGGAGGAGACAGTTTCTGCCCACCTGGTTCCTTCACTTGCTAAGGTGTGATTACTTGCTAAGGCCATTCTAGTATAACATATCTCACGTGACTTGTTACCACTCAACTTGTGTGTCTAGTCTACAGCCTGGCAGATCTCATTCTGCCTGACAGATCTCATTTCTCACCTAGCAGAGAAATTCTCTGCATTTCAGCTTCAGAATAACTTTTTAAAATTCTGTTTTATTCCTACTTATGGCCCCTAATTCAGTGTTTGGATTTATGGGTAACATTATGCTTTATTTTTTCTCTTACATGGTTTGTTCTGTCCATTTTATTTTTAATTGCAAGGTAGAAAGACATGTGAATATTTCAGAATGACCAGTTCCCTTTTCCATGGTTTCCTAAACATGGTGAACTTCCTGCAGGCTCATATTCTTCCATATCTTTCCTGATGCAGCATCATACAGCCACTGATTAACTCAAACAGGAATCATATCCATCTCTCTCCTCTGTTCCTTCCAGTTTTAAGCTTAATGTTATGGAAGCAGAGCCCAGCAAGGTGTGTAAAAGCAGCGGAGGGTGTACAGTTGCTCAGTGTTAGGACCAGTTTGGTTTGGGGTTGCTATGAGTGCCATGCAAGCTGGTGCTTCTTGGTGGAAAGGAGAACAGGACTAACTAGCAATCAGACAATTCACTTTGCTATTATTGTTAATCAACATTACTTGCAGTGCCTCTGCTAATTCAGAAACCTCATAGCTATAATTACACAGTCTGGAGGTTATCTAAGCCTAATGTCCTCATTGCTTGCTTTTAAATTGTTCAATAAAAAGAATGTTTGAACCTATCTATGGAGCAGGCTCTCCTCTCTTTGCCAACCACTGCCAGCGATGAGTTCCTGCCCGGGAAGCCACTAGCATTTCACTTCTACTGGAACTAAATTGTTAGAGAAAAAGCAGGTCATCTCTTCATGGTGCAACACAGGAAAAACGGGTTAGCTGCCAGCGAAACCCATCTCAAGAATGGGAGAATCAGGAGGCTGCAGACTTGGTAAAATCTTGACAGGGGGATGAATATAGAGCTCGGACCATAGGAACCTGATATAGTGAACCCTGTTTCTGAACAGTATCCTTCTTACTAAAAAAAGGAAATGAATAAGGCATTAGTTGCTAACACAGATTTTTAAGAGGCACAACAACATTACTTTGTGCAATGAATGATACAGAAGAATCTTTTTTATCTTTGAAAGGATATAGATCAGCCTTAAATAGCAGCACAGTGTTGAAGAGGAATATCCTTTCTTATATCCCAGCAAAATAGTTTTTTAAGTCATTGCTGCATTACAGGACCACAGCAATGCTTGGAGGTGACAAAGCCCCCCTTTCCCTCCTGCATTTTTCCAGGATGCACAACACACCCCCCTGCTGTGACACTCACTCTGTGTCCATCTTAACTACTGACTGTTGCAGTCAGGGCAGAGCATCAGGAAAGATAGGATTTTAAAGGTTTCCCTTTGAGAAAGGATTCCCTGGGCAAACAATGGTTCTTAATGAGCTTAATACTCATGTCATGCTGGAGAAGGTTCAGTGCTTTCTGAGGTGGGGTGGGATGAGGTGAAGCTGATACTCACAGGACGACTTCTACGTGGTCCAAAGCCCACTGGTCATGACCTGTGCCATTGTGACGGGGCTGCCACCAGCGCAGTAAGACTCCTTTCATCCGTGCCTCCCTGTCACACAAACACAAGAGCCTGTCAGAGCTCCAGACTGTTGCTGGTTTGCATATCCCTGTCTATCCCCAAACAGGAAATGGGAGAAAAGTCAAATTGTTTCTATGTTGCTGAACATTACCACACTGTACATGTAAAACACTTAATAGATAAAAATGCACACAGGTAGGGAGGATTTCTTCCCCTTATCTTCAAAACAAGTATTCTTTCCATTTTTCTTTTAAGTCCATTGATAAACACTAGCCTGGAATTTCTTAATCGGCCTTCCTCTTAAATCTTCTTCTTTGTTTACCCTCTCATCAACCTTTTTTTCTTCAACAGTGATGCAAAGATAGGTTATTTTTTAGCAGAAATGTAACTTGTGTACTTAGAGGTAATGAAATGTGACTGGGTACTCACAAGGGAACATTATAAGACACTCTTTGGGCTTGTATAAAGTCCTTTGGCTGATGCTGTGCAATTACTTGCCATGTAATTCCATTATTTACACTGTATTGGAGGAGCACTGCCTTGTCTACAGTGTTAGGATCACTCAGATTGGTATTACAACTGTCTGTTTGTGAAATACTTCCAATTTGCAAAACAAACATGATTTTGCTGTAAAACACAGAGAGAAAAAAATATTTTCAATATGCAAAATTATTCAAACAGAAACAACAGTATTTCTAGGTTTATTGCAGTTACCTTATCAAAAATTGTTGCATTTTCAAGAATCATTACTTTAACATGCAAAATAAACTGTTCTCACGTCTTTAAAACAGCTCCCCTTTCAAAGTAATAGTTTACTACCTATAACATATTGCTGCAGGCAGGATCCAATTTTACAATGTATCTGCACAAAACTGAGATGGATAAAAATGCAAACATGTAAACGAGTGTATGAAAAGTTTAAAAAGGACAAATAAAGGTTGAATATAGGAAAGTGCCTGAAAATATGTGTCATATTCTACCTGGGTGTTCAAGTTAGAAGAGAAGAGCCTGATTTATATCTGGCCCATTGGCCAATTCATTCTGTTTCTAATCTTGCTTTGGACATATAAATATAAACCAGTCCCGAAAGCTGTCATTCTGCTAAGAGCCAGCACAGACTGGTTATATTTGTTTTTCTGTGGCCAAAGAGGCTCAATAGATGAAAAAGATACTCCTGTTCATTGCCAGGTGAATATAATTCTATTTGACAACTGAAATGGGAAAATGACCCCGTAATCACTAAATATCATCTTTAGGCATAACCATTGTGGAGGCACATACAAACATGGGATTTGTCTTATCAGATCAGGCACTGGTCCATACAGTCTGGTGTTCAGTCTTTGCCAACAGCTTCATTGTCAGTGCCTGCTCACATAGATAGTGCTCTGTTGGGCATGATGAAAACATCTGACCTTTTCATCTGACATCCTCACTCTCCATCTCCCAAATCAAAGTCACAAAGCATTTTGCCAACCCATATGTTTTCTGCCAGCCACATCCAACTGCATGGCACAGCCAGGTCAGTCCATCCTCATCTGTACTGGCCCACATGGCTGCACGCACATGTGAAGAGTTTCCTTTCTCATAAATTGTTAAAAAAGCTGCTTTAGGCTCAAACTATTACCTTGCTCGGGTGAGATCCAGAGGCTTGGTCACAGCTTGTCTTATTTGACATCCATTAAAATAGAGCGAATCTCCATGGGCGTAGGGTGCCAGCTGTCCACATCCATTCCCTATCACTCCCCCCTGAATGGTTTCCCAGTTTATTTCAGTGACTCTTTCAGATTCAAAATTATCTTTAATATAACTTGGCAGATCATGGCTAAAAACAGAGCAGTCATCACCTAAAAATGACACAGTGAAGTTGTAAAACACAAAAATGGAAAGAATGGAGAAAATTGAGTTAAAGGTCATTCTAACTCCTTTCAAGCTTGTAGCTCAATATACAGTGTGAGGACAGTCTGAATATATTTGAGCAGATCCATTAATAATGTGCACATTGATATACAGCAGTCATTTTTACAAAACTGAGGCTGTGAGTCTAATTTTTACAGCAGTACAACTCCAAGAACTGCAATACAGTTTCTCCTTTTCTGCATTGATACCAGTAGGAGAAACTTCAAATTCCTGGTTGAAGGCAAATATCTCTAAAAACTCAGAAGAGATCTGATCTTATGAAGTTATGAGGCTCTCCTGGAAGACATTAAACACTGGCCCCACTCCCACAAAGCACTTAGAGCTTACCAAGGGCACTCAGGTACCATTAGGCATGTGCTTAGCTGCACTGAGGGCTTAGAGCAGAACACTCTGTCCTGATGGGACACAGAGTCCCTTACAGATGCCAGTCACCAACATCTGGATCCCATTTGTGCATCCTCTGGGATGCAACCTTGGAAGGAGTACAGGGTGGAAGCCAGTTCTGGGTAATCAAATAACCACGTTCTGCCTTCAATAAAGGCTGGATGGACTTTACACACAGTGCCAGACAGGAGAGACTGCTGAGTAAGGAGAGGGAAAAGCTGTTACTTGGAGCTCTGACAAATTATTAATTTTGAATTTGTTCCTCAGACATTCCAGTGATGAATTTGGACATGATACATCACTTTGTCTTTTTGTTTAATTTTGAGCTAGACTAGACTGTAGTAGATATACAAGAGAGAAATGAAGAAATGGAACCTTGGAATTCTTCATCACAGATGCAAACGGCTCCAGTCGTGCAGTACCCGCGGCCACTGCAGAGCTTTGGGCACGCTTCCCCAATGTACACGTGATCGATTGCCCAGCTCTGCTTCTCCAGTTCTTCTCCCTTCTGAATCCACCTGAACTGGGTTGCACTGCAAATATCAGAATCCAAACACTGTATTAGTATACACAGCAATTAAACACATCTGTACAGTGATGTTCTAATACACCAGCAGCAAGTGTAACCAAAAATGTCGTGTGAGGGGGCTGTGACTTCAATAACTGGAAAGAATCACCCTGTTACATCATTGACAGTAATGACTTCTATTAACAAAAAGCTTCCTGAAGAACATTAGTTATGTATCCAATCTAAATCTGCAATAAAGAATAATTTTTAATTCACCAATGGTTCCTAGTAAACCATGCCAGCAAGACAGCTGACGTTTCATAGGTCCACAGTGAGCTGATCTTTCAGTAACCTACCTGGATGAGACATGGTCGGGCAGCTGGATAGTTATTCTTCTCCACATGGAGCTGTTGACAGAGTTATAGATAGTAGCTTCATGGAATTGAAATGGGGAGCAGCCAATGCTATTGGAGGAGGAAGGAAGGCAGTGTGTCTGGACGAGTTGCCATGAGTCTGTCCTGTAGGAAGAAAAAACAAAAACAAAAACAAAACAAAACAAAAAACAAACAAAAAACCAAACAAAAACCAAAACAAAAAGAAAGGAAAATAATGAAAGGAAAACAGATTATTTCTAAGGGTCATGACATTGCCTGTCTTACTAAACAAACACAAGAGATTGTCAGCAATAGTTTCCATGCTCTGGAGCCACAAACAAACAAGAGGTGAGAGGCCACAGCGCAGGTGCAGCCAGGGAGGATGTTTGAGTGCTGTGGAGCCCTTGGTGGGAGTACTCCCAGCAGTGTGGTACATACAGCTGCTCTGGGCTGCATGACAGGAGGATTTATTTAGGAGGCTGCTCCTTAGCCTCTTTCTTACAGGTTCAGAAGAGTCCCAATAGAATTTGCTACATTTTTACCCACAGTTATTTGGGTACAGAATATACCTTTGTTTTTACAAATTATAACATGCTGCTATTCTACAGCATGAGGCAGTGTTATTGTTAGCTGGTTAAAGGCCACTTAAATAACATCCACTTCATTACAGCTTGGTCCTGTATCCTACTAAAAGAGTTTCCTGCGAATGTGTTTTCCTGTGAGCACATTTTTAACAGGAACATGCTCATGACTGTAACCACAAGCTCAATGCCATGAATCTGTCAACATCTGGGATAAATTATAAAGAGAATTTATGGGAGTTATGTAGACAAATCCCAGTGCTTGCACACAAGCTTTATTCAGACTCTGTTACAACATGAATAGCAAAGCAATTGCTTTAATAAAATAGAAGCTGTCTACGTTTTTAATGTCATACTATTTTTTTTCAGGTCTGTGTATTCTGCTATTATTTACCTGGCATCCTTTGTGTACTCCAGCATCACTGAGTGGAGATCCCCACAAGAATTTGCCTCACAGCCAACCACGATCTATAGCACAAATAAAATCAACTGCTATAACAAGTCAGGTAGACATTCAAAGTGATATATAATCAAATTATGTTCTCCTTTCATTTCTTTATTGAGTGTATGAGGGATTGTCAACTTAGAACTTGGGCAAAATCCATCAAAAAGTAGATGGAAAACAAAAGACACCGTACTTCAGTTACTGTTATTGCTTAAAGAATTTTGCTTCCTTGCTACTGTTATTTCCTAACAGAATCCTAAAGCTTCATTTCTAAAGTCAAATTAAGTAACTAAACAAACATTGTTTCTGAAACAAAATATATGGTAGTTCCTTGGCATTCCCAAAAGAGAAGCATGTATGAAATTTAAAATTCATGATGGTAAACATGTGGATATAAACTTTAAATCAGTCTAATTTAGGAACAGAATTATTCTGAATATTTTAAAAAATAGACATATTTGTTCCATATTACAGTAGAAAGATTACAGTACCCAGTGTACATTACTGATTAGATAATACAATGCAAAATTTCAAACAGAACCCATGCTAGAGCTGAGTTCTTAGTTTAGAAATAAAATCTGTGCTGTGAATTGTGAAAAAAAATGGGGAGATCAGGAAAGAAAAACTCTGCAGTAAGAGTTTAGTAATATGAACTATTAAATGCTGATAGTTTATTATAATTCTGGTCTTAAAATAGAGGAAAATATGACAGTCTGGGTAAAATTAGCATCTTGGAGACAGTCTTGACATTCAGTAGTAAAAAACTTAAGTGACTCCTCTTGTATATCATTTTTTTGGCATGCTGAATAGGAAAGCAGTGCTTTAGGGATTATATTAGACAGTCAATACAAAATAGGCAGTGACATTGAGAAAAGGTGAAAATACTGATCTGTGGAAGATGGAAAATTCTGGAACCATCTTGTCAAACAGAAGAGCAAGAAAAAAACCACAATAAAAATGGATTGCTATTTTGATAAGCATACTTTTATGTTCCTGGTTTATTTAAGTCAGGGTGCTTGGGGATTGGCCAAGAACATTTCTGGAAAACAACTACTTGTTGCCTTTGGCTCTGTGTAGAATTCTACCTTAAATCAAATTAAAATACTCAGAAATGTTTCTCTGATGGTTTGGGTTATTTGCCATTCTACACAGGGAAGTAGAATGGGCGTTTCTACTTGAACACATTTGCATTTTCCATAAGACACTCTTCTCTAGCCCTCTTCTCCCTTACCTTTTCTGTTCCTTCAAATTAGGGAAAAATAACTTACTCTGCATGGCACCTATTCTAACCTTAGAAAATAATTCCTACTGTATCTGATGATCCAGTCATTTCAGGAAAAAGGTATTGTACTTCCAATTCCTCTGACTAACCCTAAAAGCATACAGACAGACAAAATATTTTCACATTTTACATTCATTCAGCCTTTCTGGTTCTCATTACCTACACTTCACATTTTCCTTTCATTTCCAGTAAAAAGTTACTATTAATTATTCATCCAATTGAGCATCCTAGTTGGAAGAAGATAATTTCTGGAGACACATTAGATGAATTTTCATTGTGTTCTTTACTTTGGAGAGAGAGAACATTTCTTACTTTAAACTGCATCATGTATCCTGGCTGTATAATGAGCTCCCTGGAGGACAGGATGTTGTGTGTTTTATCCTTTTTCTTGTTTGGCCAGTAGAGGTGAAATGATGGATTTCCACAGAACCCTGCAGTTCTGACTGCATTAGGGTAAAAGCTCCAGTTTTCTTCATGAGAGGTGCCTTCTATTAAGACAAGTTAAATAAAATTACTGCATTATCTCGGTAAACATCAAGGCTTAGCAATGAATCCACAGAATCACTAGATAGAGAACTTTATATGGACACTGTATTTTTGCTGTTTGTGGTG
Source organism: Cisticola juncidis (assembly GCA_013400215.1). Classification (NCBI taxonomy): domain Eukaryota; kingdom Metazoa; phylum Chordata; class Aves; order Passeriformes; family Cisticolidae; genus Cisticola; species Cisticola juncidis. Next base: position 826,719 of record VXBR01000306.1, on the reverse strand, counting down.
ACACAGAGTAAGCTTCAAAGAGACATAATAAAGACATTCATCGCCAGAGAGGTAATTAAAATATTTAAATAATAGTACTTTTAAAAAGTATGATGAGATAAAAGCATACTACCAGAAATTTAAATGAAATTAGTTGGCCTGAAATAATTTTTTATGTATATCTACATGTGCACACATATACATCTGAATATACATGTGTATATATATGTATTTTTTTACACACTTCTATTAATAGCATGAAGAATACCATATAAACAGTGTTAGTCTATGAAATGAAAAAGCTGCAGAGTTAAAATACAAGAAAGTCTGTATTGCGGTTCCAAATACCTCTGAGGGTCCAGCCCTTGCAGAGAAATGACTTAATAATAGCAAGACAACTTCTCTGGACATGCTTTGTAAAATAAGTTTTTAATAATGACAAAAATAAAAAAAAAATAGAGAACAAAGAAATACAAGTGGAACACAGTGTAGAAAACACTCTTACACTGGATAAGGCAGTCCAAAAAAGCCTAGAGCACCTCTGTGCTGTCCCTTCAGCAGTTGATTGTTTAGGTGGGTTGTTTAGCACCTTGCCCAATGAAGTTTGCAACAGGCTACACTTCCAAAGCCCAATCAGTGCCTCTGGACTGGCACTGAGCCAGTTACAATGAGAGGCATGGAAAGTTCTAGCTAAAGTTCCTGATATGTCTAGAGGTAAATTGAACCTTCTTTCCTTATACAGAACTGCCCACTTGGATCTGCTTTCCTGCAAGTCTGCTTGCAAGCTCCCAGAGTAAGACAAGAACAGATAACGCCAGAGAAGGGATGAGCTGCTTTGCCAGTTTTACCATCATCAAAGGTGTCCACCAGCTGGCTGGGGTTGATCTCTGCCCCCCCGATGAGGATGTTGTCCAGGGCCCACTGTGCGCGCTCGGGGCCGGGCACCACCACGCCGCTGCTGATGGCGAAGGGCTGCCACCAGCGCAGGCGCGTGGTGTTGGTCAGGGCGCGCTCGGGCAGCAGGATGTAGTCGTGCCTCACTGAGATGTACTTCTGGTAATCCATCTCGTGGAGCAGAGTCCAGGATATCCCTGCAATGGAGAGATGCAGGGTTAGTGATCAAACCGAGCGCATGGTGGAATCTTCTAAAGGATTAAAGCAAGATAATGGGGAATAAAAATAATAGCGATGGTCTTTGGATAGAGCTTAACTTCTAAGGATAGTTGAAGCTGTTACTCACTGCAAGAGTAACCTTACAATTGTAAAAAGAAATAATCAACTTGGGTGGAAGGCACTGATTACTGAAATAAGAGAGCAATATATGGGAATTTTAGATGGGGAAAAGATATTTACATGGGCAAAAATAGCTTTACAATTAAGAATTAGAATTTTTATTTTGGATCTTTGACAATTTCTCACGTATTCATGGTGGATACAGAACCAGACTGTAGCTCAGCTGTAATTTCAGCATGTACTTGCCTCCATCAATGGAGTAGTCTAGCAGCACTCCTTCTTTTCTGCAAGTTGGTCTGTGGCATGTGGTCATGTTGTTCTCACTCCCAATTCTCCCCCAGTACTGTAGAAACCTAAGAGTAAAATGTATATGATCACATCTGTTAGACTTTGCACAAACAGAGGTTGCTTTCATGTTAACAGACATGCTGAAATTGTTCCAAATGCCAGCATTTTTAAGCAAATAACATTGATGCACGAGTACTACAAATGTTCCCTAAACCACTGTCTAGTAATTTTCATGGGAACTTAATGGAATTCAGCTAAGAACTGCCCTTGGGAGGGAGTAACCCAAATTACCAGGCAGGGACAGACTGGGTGGGAGCTGCTTTGCTTAGAGTTCCCTGAGAGGTCTGGTGGAATGGGGGCTCACCACGTGTCAAGGTGCCCTTGTACCCATGAAGGACATAAAAGAAGTTGATAAACTGAGGAAAGGTCAGTGGAGGACATTGGAGTGATTTGAAACAGATCAGAGCCAGTGTTCATACACTGAAAGAATAGGAATTTCCAAATGGATTTAACAGGATAAAAAAAAAGAAAAAAAAATCACTCTGAGAGTAACTGGACACTAGTACAAGTGTTCCAGTACAGACAGACAGTAGGATCTCTGTTCTTGGAGGTTTTTAAAGATCCAATGGCACAAAGTCCTGGATAAACTAGCCTGTATTCAGTGTTCCCTGGCTTTGAGCATGAGGTTGGAGGCCCCTTCTTTCCTGGGATTCAGCAAACTTGCAGAATTTCAGAAGTCAGTGTGTAGCTTCATTAAAGCCATGTGGTCAAGAGAAATGATGCTGAACTTGTCTATGTCATGTCCATAGCTTGCTAAACTGACAGAATTCCATTGCTCTCCTGGTAATAATTCTTTCCAACAGCACAGAATTGGAATGATCTTGTGTGGGCACCCACGAGAGGAGAGGAGAGCCAGCAGAGGTCCTGCTCTGAACTCAGAGAGAGACATGGCTGGTGCCTCCAGCAGTGATGCCCAGGTGACTGCTGTTCTACCTCTTTGCAGCCCACAAGTTGCTGACTCCAGGACATTTCTGAACAAAGGCACCTACTGCTTCACCTGGGCATGTCTGACCCTTTCCATTGTGCTAGGGTGAGCCTCGCTCTCTGTGACTCATCTGAAAGCATCAGCACCTTGAGAATCATAATCTCAGAGCCCTGAGAATCATCATCTCAGCAGTGTCTGCCTCAGGCAGTGCTACTCTTGTGCTGGCCTGGGAATTCCCTGAGCTACCAGCTGTGCTGCCTGCTGCTTTGCCAGTGCATGACAGAGTTCCCTGTGACAATGACATGGAACCGTGACCTACTTGGCCCCCCGCAGGTCCAGATCCTGAGTGACAGCCTCCCTCACAGTTGCACCTCCGAAATACAGAGTTGTGTCTTCTGCGAGAATTCCACACTCAGTACAGGTATTTCCACCTTCCAAGGACATCCATAAATCTGGTTTGATTTCCTCGTTGTCAAAGCGCTCTTTCAGGAAGGTCTGTAAGTAAGGTAGTTAACATGAGGCACAGGTAAGTAAGATTTTAAATCTTTTTCCTATCCACTACTGGATCTAAAAATGTTTGAAGGGCTCAAGAACACTGTAAATTTTTCTCAGGGTGACTGAACATGATCACTTCTGGCTGAATATTTGGCCACTTGAACTGAATTGGCTAAATGTGAAAATATATTAGGGCTGTAATTTAACATGCTTGTGAGGTAATGCAGCAAATTAAAATTGACCTATGCAAATGAATGAACATGTTTGGTTTGTGTGGCAAGGTTTTGAAGGCAGAGAGTGACAGTGGGGGACTTCTGTATGCATGGGAGAAAAAATATTCTATATCTTTCCTCAGCAAAACCAGCAATCCTGGCATTAAAGAGTTAGCAGTAAAACTCTCCTAAAATTGCTGCCATTTTATCCCAAGTATCATTAGTAGGAAGGATACATTACTAATTAAAAATTGCAAACAGACAATGGTATTTGTTCATGTAATTAGTATTTCAGATGAAAAACAACAGGTTATAATAATTCAAATGTCTTGATAACTGACAACTTAGTTATTTTTAACTTTTAAATTAGCAATATCTAACTAGAGTCCACTGCTTGCTTAAGAGCAGTAAGCTCTTTCACAGTAAAGACAATCTTTCTATTTTGTTCAAATACAACCATATGTGTCCTATAAGTATGATTAAAAGATGAACAGTGAACTTTATCACAGTGTTTTCAGGCTAAGTGTTATTTTCAAAGCAACCAACTCATTCTTGAATAATGCAGCAATAGTTTTCTTAAAAAACTGATGAAAGGGCTGAAAATGGATTTGATTGTCTTCAGGCTGACAGTAGTCAAAGATAAATTTCCAGTGAGATCAGTCTCTCCTCTCTCTCTTTTCCAGTCAAACACACGCCAAAATTCATTCTTTAAAACGTGCAATGAAATTACCTTCAGTGTCTGAGTCAGGTAGCAGTTTGGACCCGAATACCCAGGATCACAGATGCATTGCTCATTCAGGCAGTCTCCATGACCTCTGCAGTTTTCCAGACAACCAGGGCCCAGGTAGAAATTATCAATGGCCCACTGCATATCTGAGTATTTCTGGTAGAACCGAAACCTCACAGGACTAGATATGAAGGAATGAAGAAAACCAAACATATGCATAAAACAACTTTGCTCAGTTGAAAAAAAGGTGATTAAACACAATATACTCATGACCGTACTATCTTCTTATCTTCCAAAATTAGTGGAAGTATCTATTGAAATTATTTTTTTTTACATATCCATAATGTAACGAACATGAACACTGCTATTCTGCAATTTCCCTGAAAGAAAAGGAATAGGCAGATGTCCTGTTGTGTTTCCAGGAAGGTTCTCAATCCAGGACAAAATGAGTATCAAATTCATACTTACTTGCCCACAAGGCTTTCAGGCAGTGTGTAAGTTACTCTTTTCCATCCTTTTGTGGGGAAGAAGACAGATGGCTGTGAGACACTCCCAGAACATTTTGGATCGGCTGGTAAGCACTGAGGTACTAAGTAACTCCAGCTAACGCCAAAGTCAGTGGAGTACTGCACATGGACCTGATTTTGTGCAAGTTTTTCTGAGGTTTTACATCCAACAGAAACCTAATAAAGAAGAGACCATCAGTAATTAAGAATTAATTGTGGTGGGGAAGATTAAAAAATTGGTTGAACTTGAAAACAGACTGCAGGGTTTTGCTTGAAATGATGGCAGTGACAGTGCCTGTATGGTACCAGTCAGCTGCAGATCTCTTTGATAGTCTCAAGATTGAGAACAGACACTGTATTGTGAATTTTGTTTTCTTCTGGATAGCTCACATTTCTGGACTTCCAGATTATGACAGTTGTGCCTTAAGCCCCAGTACCACATAACAAAGTTAATATCCCCTCACACACAACCTGAGATTTAGATATTTCAGGGAAGGCCACAGATTAGGGAGACCACCTGTATGGATGGAAGTGCAAAGGTTTCTTGCAATTTCCATGTATTGCTGGGTTATTTCCTTAGTTTAGGTAAAGGGTGTATGAAGGTCAGTTTGATGCAGGTTTGATGTGAATGCATGACTACACAGGAGCAGAGTGAACTACTGTGGAGCTGCTTTTCCCTCACCAGCAGCTGTGGCAAAATAGGCACCTGATAGATGTGCAGTATCCTTATTAGATGATATCCATGGAACTGCAGTGCTGGAAGAGAAGAATGTGTCACCTCTGAGAACAGCCTGTGGTATTAAAGCTGACCAACACAAAGTAAGTGGGAAAATGAGGACGGGCTAATAACAACATTTTTCCCATCAGAGGCTCCTGTGTAGGCCTAGACATCATCCTTCCTCCTGAAAGATCTATTTAAACCTGGAACAAAATGTGGTTTTGAATAATTGTACTGCAGACAGATTTTACCTTGAACTGCATAATCCAGCCCTCTGTAGGAGTCAGGTCGTGGGTGACTGCATAGACCTCTCTGCCATCGTGGCTCCCACAGATCATGACACCATCAGGAGAATCACAAAATCTCTCAATTGAGCAATCATCATGGAATAACCAGTGTTCATTCACTTGAAAGTAAATGGCAAAGTCAGTAATATACAGTGATAATATAAATTAAACAGGGAGTAGTGTTAACCACAAAATAAAGCTATGAATCACCAAAAAAGGTGATTCATAGCTTTATTTTTCAGCCTACATGAGAATTATTTAGTATTGTTCCTAAGAATCTCAGTACCCCATTGTTACCACAAAAATATGTATTAGATTTATCACATTTATTGCTGAAAGCACCTCTTACTACTCTCTTATATAAGCTTTACAGCATTATTTTTTGATGTTCAAGAAGTAAGGATCTGAGACTTACTTAAAATATGAACTTCTATTGCACAGAACATTTTGGGAGAGCCTTCTAATGGGTGTTGCCTACATGTCTGCACAAAGTGTACTGCAGCACTGGTAGCTGTTAAGTCTTATAAACATACAGAAATGTGTCTTCTACAAAATTTAGTTATAAAATGTAACTTAACTTCCCTAAAGAAAAATTTAAAATGTTAGAAAATAGGGAACAGACACTCAGGATAAGAATTTGCTTAGAATAACCCAGCACTTTTCAATTTTTTTTTAAATAAATTAACCTTCTAAATAAATTCATACATTAAAAAAGCTGCATTACATCTTTTCATCTGGCTTTTTGTGAACAAAAAGTAGAAGACAAGGCCTCTATAGCTGCGGGATTGTCTGTGATCACCATCACAGGAGACAGAGATTCAGAGGCTCAGATTCCTCAGCTCAGAGGATCTGTGAATCCCTGNCGCTCGTGCGGCGGCAGCGGGGCGCTGCTGAAGGTGTCCAGCATCACGGTGCGCTGGTCAGCCGAGCCCGAGATCAGCACGTTGTCCACAGCCCAGTCGTTCTGGTCCAGCCCGTCGTGCTTGGGCTGCCACCAGCGGAACCGTGTCCCGATGGCTTTGGCGTCGTAGGGAAGGAGGATGTTCACAAAGCTGGAAGAAGAGGTGGAGGTTAGTGTAGGAAAGCTGCAGGAGTAGGACACTTTGCAATGCTCTGTGCTCGTTGCTTTGACCATGTCCGTTCCAATGTTTCCTATAATATGTGGAATTTGAGAAAGAAGAAAAAATCTGGTCTAGCCTATATTCCTCTAGGAGATATTTCTGAAACAAAAATCTTTCTGATCACTCCCAATGTCTTCCCTAGGACAGGGGCTCAGGGAGAGGTGGAAAGGGTCAGCACCCAGACTGTGGCATGGTTTGAACAACCTCACTTGCTCAAGCTATCCTTATGGGACTGAATGCAATGATCTGGACTAGCAGGGTAGGGCCATAAAGCCCTTATTAAAGGAACTATTAAGAAGGAGAGTGTGGAAATAAAATGAAGATTTCTTTTTTCAACCCGGCAGATAGCAATGTTCCAGTACAATTTTATCTGCTCAATTGCAACAGTAGACAACAGAACACGGAAATCTCATGTCCAATTAAAGTGCTAGTGATTTCCTGGTGTGCTCAAATAAAATAACAAATAATGGGTCCCTCACATCCTCATTTTCTGTGAATCTTTTAAATTAGTCAGTGAGAAAAAGGTCAGCTCACATATATGCATGTTTTGAATCTCACAAACATCTGAAAGCAGGGCTTGAGTGTATCCATCCTTTTGATGGATAACTGCAGAAATGCAGTTTCTCCCCTCCACACCATTTTACAACTAACTTATAACAATCAGTGATTTTATGATCTTGCCAATAAGGAAATAGATTGCAAAGGTTAGCAACTTTTAGAACAGGATGGACATTACTACAATAGCTATTAATTTATCCTCCTGCAATCATCTACAAATCTACCAGACTGCTACAGGCTCCTAGCTGTTCTTGTATTTCTTGCCNTGCTGTGGCTCCCTGCTCCCCATCCCAGCCCGGGGATGTTTACCCGTGGTCTTGTCCTCCAGGGCCATGTCGAAGGCCAGGCTGGCGGCGGGCCCCGCGTCGGCGGGCGCGCGCTCGTGCGGCGGCAGCGGGGCNGAAAGGGTCAGCACCCAGACTGTGGCATGGTTTGAACAACCTCACTTGCTCAAGCTATCCTTATGGGACTGAATGCAATGATCTGGACTAGCAGGGTAGGGCCATAAAGCCCTTATTAAAGGAACTATTAAGAAGGAGAGTGTGGAAATAAAATGAAGATTTCTTTTTTCAACCCGGCAGATAGCAATGTTCCAGTACAATTTTATCTGCTCAATTGCAACAGTAGACAACAGAACACGGAAATCTCATGTCCAATTAAAGTGCTAGTGATTTCCTGGTGTGCTCAAATAAAATAACAAATAATGGGTCCCTCACATCCTCATTTTCTGTGAATCTTTTAAATTAGTCAGTGAGAAAAAGGTCAGCTCACATATATGCATGTTTTGAATCTCACAAACATCTGAAAGCAGGGCTTGAGTGTATCCATCCTTTTGATGGATAACTGCAGAAATGCAGTTTCTCCCCTCCACACCATTTTACAACTAACTTATAACAATCAGTGATTTTATGATCTTGCCAATAAGGAAATAGATTGCAAAGGTTAGCAACTTTTAGAACAGGATGGACATTACTACAATAGCTATTAATTTATCCTCCTGCAATCATCTACAAATCTACCAGACTGCTACAGGCTCCTAGCTGTTCTTGTATTTCTTGCCTAGCAGCTGCACAGATGCTGATGCTCAATACATACACCAAGACCATTGATAAACACCTGTAAGACTGTGTAAGCTGAACCTTTACATCCAAACCACAGCAGTCATATATCCCACAGGTTCTGGTGAAACATTCAAGACAACCTGACTTTAGCAGAGAAATTTACACAGGCAAAAAGAAGGTGTCTACAAACCCAGGCTTGCTGAATTGATCATAGAAGATTTCCATTAAGAGGTTCCAGGTGATTCCACCATTCACAGAATACTCCAGCAGCACTCCTTGGTTGCGGTTATTAGGAGTTATCAGACATCCATACATGAAATAAAACTGGATGAATTCTGCACTGGTGAGGTTCAAATCCACTGTAACTAACATACGGCTGCAGCCCTTGAAAGCAATGAAAAAATATGTTGGCTAAGGCAAAACTTACGTTCATAAAAATGTTAGACAACGCAGTCACTATTAATGTGTATTCATGCTGCAAAATTTTTAAAATGGTACAAAATTTTATTAATTATTTCAAAGGTAAAGCTACAAAAGAACTATATTCCCTGAAGACATAATTTCAGTCATGTTTCATTTTAAAAATTCCTGTTGTGTATTTATATATGTTCGTACTTGTACCTTCAGTTTTATAGCATTCATGTATTCACCTTTTTTCTTAATACAAGAGTTACAGAAATCCATGCCTCCATTGTAAATCATGAAGTTTTCCATGCAGACTTAATGAATCCCTGATTATGTGCTAATGATTCAACTTACACAAACCATCAAATGGCAAAGCAATTTTAGTATGTGTGTTTTCCACAATATCTTATATATTTCACATTGCTCAGTCTGTTAGTTGGTGTCTACTTAGTCCTACTGGAATGAAGTAGAAATGTAATTCTGTTAGTTTATTTTAGAAAACTTTTGTCAGTTTGAACTTAGCTACAGATTTGACAGAAGAGATCTACAGGCATGGATTTTACATGTTTTTAAAATAATATTTAATTATTTTTATAACCCTGAGGTTATCTGTTAACAAGCTATAGTTCAGCAGCAGTCAGGGTTATATACCTACATATGTAGCTAACCTAGGAAATTTTACTGTGAGCTTACTCTGAAAGCACCCACCTGTGAGACATCTGAAGGATGAGGCTACACATGGATGCAATGTGCTCTAAGATGACCCTGCCTGAGCAGGGAGGTTGGACCAGGTGACCCACCATGGCCCCTTCCAACCTGACCCATTCTGTGTTTCTGTGGCTCTGTATTGTCAGTGACCACAGGCAAATTATACAAATGCAAATAGCTTGTTATTAATTTACCTCTGTGGTCTGATAAGAAGCCGTACAAAACTCCGGTCTGGAGGTTTTAAGTGCTATGAGGAGAGTCTTAGGAGGAAAATTAAAAGTCTACATACTTATATTGAGCTTTAACCCACTAGCTCCACTTTCAAAGGCCACTCTACAGCTCCTTCCAGGAGCAGTACTCACTATATCTCATTTTCCTGGGGGCAGAATAGCAAGAAACACAGTATCAGCTTTCCTGGAGTGTTTCTGGCTGACCCTACTCTGTAGGACCTGTTTGACTTCAACCTTAAGCCCGGTAAAGGATTTAATTTTTTAAAATATTGTACATGTCTGATACGTTATGCCGTTATTGCTGTTCAACTTTTGAAATCAGTCCCATTTATGGTGCCAAAAGGAGCGGGCAGGTGCCAGTGCTGGACACGCACCCCGCTGAAGTGGAGAGCCATGCCCGAGGCGACGGCCCCGCAGACCGTGCTCAGTTTGCCGCCGTTCACCGTCAGCCAGTTCTGGCTGGAGGGCGCGCGGTTGAAGTTGTCTTTCAGCTGGGTGGGAAGGGGCGTCTCTGGCTCGTCGCAGTACAGCCCACCCCAGTGCTCGTCGCAGCTGCAGAGCAAGACAAACACACAAATCAGCTGGCAAAGGAGGTTTAATCAGCGCTGTCTTATTAAGGTACCATCTTGTTCTGCATAGGGGCATCATTTACCAGGCCACAACTCGTATGTGGGGGTTTCAAACATCTGGCGTTTTGTAGGGAATATGAAACAAAAATGGCTTTTTGGAAGGCTTCTAATACAGGGTACACTCCCAAACACAGTAACAGCAGTAAAATACATTGTGCTTGGATGGATAAACCAGGAGAATGTGCCAAGCCTAAAAATGTCCCGCTAATGTTAAAGTTCAGGTTTCTGTAAAATTTTAGTAGATGTGTGCTTTCTTATCTTTATATAGTTCTCTTTTTTGCTCTGAAAAACATTCTTATAATGTGTCAAAGACTGGATAGCAGCTTGGAACTGTGTTGTGGCACTATGAGGTTTCACCAGGGATATTGTGTATTGGTACTTCAGTGTTGTCAGGATAGAGGAGATACACAATAATATGTCTATTCTGCAGCAAAATATATTTCTGAAAAATACAGTCACAGTGCAATTATACAACCGTTCTCCCATTTCTGCTGCCATTTGTGGCTGGGAAAAAAGCAATACATCCATCTGGAAGGTATTTCTCTGTTGCCAAGACAGGCAAATCTGGGGGTTGTTGTTTGCTAGCTTTGCAGGACTCTATGTGGATTGTTATGTTAACAGTTTGAGGATCAAGCCAGTCTGCCTCTCCTGGCAAACTGTACCATGGAGCAGAGTGATCAGACCATCAAGATAACACCAGTCAAAAAGCAAAATCTGGCCTTGTGAAGAACTGGCATATATCCTGCTTAGTGGATATCTCTCACCTCCAGCCCAGGTTTTCTGCACCCAGCAGCAGGCTGAGATCACAGGGATGTGGTGTGAAATCCCTTGGGCATAAGGAGAACATATTCGGGAATCTCCTGGGCCGTATGTCCCTAGAGGGATGTGCAAACTCAAGGGGAACCCTCTCCCTACCTGGTGGGAGGGGAATTGGTGCAGCAGAGGCAAGAGCAGAGGTGATGCATTGCCACTGAGGAAAAGACTGTCTGCTTTGGCCATGGAGCATGAAAAGTCAGAGGTCTGGCAGAGCCTGCAATTCACCTTCCACCTCTATTCCCAAGTGGTCCCAATGCCCTGCTCAGTTTTAACAGCAAAACCCACCTTCCTTTGTGGAATTCTTTCACAGTTTTCCCTGCAAATTCATCATATTGACAGAGGGGGAGTGAAATGCCCCAGCCCTGGGCAGGACAGGGAGCAGATGGCACTTACACACAGTTGTCTTGTGTGCACTTCCCGTGGCCACTGCACATGTCTATGCAGCCGTCCCCAATGTAGACGTTATCGATCGCCCACGTCTGCTGCTTGTCGAAAGGAGCAGGCTGGTGCCAGCGGAAACGAGTTGCTTGAGACCTTGGGAGAGAGAGAAAAACAGAATTCTGTGTTTTCTAGCTAAGGTAATCTTTATTTTGACTGAAAGGAAATGTTAGCTGCTCTTGGAAGATGCATGACCCCAGCATGACCCCAGCATGACCCAGGGCTGGTTTTTGACAATAATAACATCCCTCCAAGGAAAAGGGTGTCCACATTTTAAGAAAAGAACAAATTGCAGGTACTTGGTATCAGGCTGTGAGAGTGTGGGAGGTAGGGAATGGATCACTGCTGAAAGCAAAGCAAGTGGGCCGTGATTGGTGCAGTGGAGAGAGGGTAGGAAGAGGGTGATACTCCCACTTGGAAGCTCAGGTCAATCATAACCATGTCCCAGCATGGGACAGATCTAGAGGGATTGCTAGGGAAGGAGGGATTGCTGGAGGAATTGCTAGGAGCTGGATCAAGCCAGAATAATCCAAACCCTCCAAGTTTCCTCCTGAGCCAGTCAACAAACGTCCAAGTCCAAGTCAACAAATTTACCTGCCTTTTTTCTCTATGAATTCTCCCACCTACACTTAGGTAAGAGTAGCTCTAGGGAGGGGTTGGGGACAGGTGAGAAGACCCATGCAGGGCTTGCAGCATGACCTTGGCCTTGCAATTTCTTCTCTCCCCTCCACCCAGGGCTTGGCTGGAAATGCTGAGAAATTATTTGTAGTGTGATCCTGGCTCTATTGAGTAAGTGATAGTCATTTTGTTGATTAAAATGGGTTTAGCTTCCTATATGTGATTTAAGTGTTTTAGTTCCTGAGATGGATGAAGAAAAATCTATCCAAAACAGTCAGGGGACACCAAATAGTTATTAAGCTCATGCAGGTGTGGACTGTGACTCAAGAGATGTGAGGAGATGAATGTCTCTATGAATTCAAGCTAATCCCTGTTTTGTAGCGCTAGATGGCAGCATTGAACTTTTTGTAGTCTGTTCTCTTTTGAAACTCAGGGAGGAATCACAATTATTATAAACACCAAAAACAAATAAACAGCAAAATCCCCAAAAACTATTCAGTGTAAAAATGGACCTTATATCATAAGGTCATCATTCTCCCATGAATCATTTCTCTATGAAAATGCTGCATGAGCTGGATAAATAACATGTTTATCCAAAAGAAATCTACTGCTCTGAGCTCAGCTCAGCTGCTCATCAAGCAGCATTTTAAAAATAAATATAAATATTGTGAGGAAGTCCTTTCAGAATAAAGACAAGCACCTGTATCTTACACTGCCTGCTTTGGCTGGGCACTTCATCAACAAGTCATGGAGCTGATGCTCCTGTAGGAAGCTTTGTATTTGCATTTGCATTTTAAGATCAGCTAAAAGTAAGTGTCCATTGCCTTCTAGAGGTGAGGTAGCACTCTAGAGGTGGGAGTCCTAAGAGGCTGCACAGATATGGGTGGTGAGCACGAGGCCAAGCTACTGACTGCACAGCCTGCATGTGCCTAAAACTTACAGGCACAAACAACTGGAGACACACACCTGCTATTACACAGCTTGAAATAATAAAGTAGCGTAAAAATTATATTGCATCTAGACTAAAAGGCCTATTAGCTGCACTGTACTTATCCCAAAGCTTAATGTCTCTCTTGCTTATGAGATAAGGTTGTAATAACCTCTCTCATGGATTGCCTGTCTTAATAACTTTGGGAAATGGTATTACTAGCCAAAAAGTACAGTTATGGGATTGGACAGAAGTGCAATTTCTGCCTCAGTAGGGCATCAGACTTCTTGTGACATATACAGCTCAAAAAACTCTTCAGTCTTAAAATCACAGTTATTTGTAAACCTGAGTTTATCTCAGGTGGTAGCTTCCTTTCAGGCCCAAATTCAGTTGGTTTGGAACATCAATCCCAGCCCTGACTTATCCCATTCAACCCCAGAAAGACTACTCTGAACACAAATTTACAGTCTTTATACAAGAACTGACGGGGTAATGGATTTTGACAGACAATATGTAGCAAAGCTGCACAAAAGAGGAAGCCCAGAAAATTAATCCTGGGAAGAAGTCCTAAGAAAAGTGCTATTACTTGATGTAACTGCTCCAAAGATAGAGAGGAGTCCACATGCTCCAAAAGATTAGTAACAAAGCATGGACTTTTCACTACTAGTGTTAAAACATGCAGCAACGGTAGAGGCACTTTCAGCACAATTGCTAAAAAAAATAAAGGTCTCTGTTTCCAAACTTGCATGTGCCTTTGGTGGCATCTTTCATGACAACCATCTCCAGTCTCTACCTGTGCTTTGATACTTGTGAGCCAGCAGTTAGCTCAGCCTATGTCTGTGTGAGGAGAAAAGGTTCAGCAGGAGGAGCAAAGCTGTGGATTCAAATAATGCTGAGAGCCTGATGCCCTTGCCACGTGTGTTTGCAATTTTTATAGGCTAGAGCTTCATTTACTTGTACTTGTTTGATGCTATTTACATGAAACAAACAGAAAGGACAAGGTACAATTGTGTAAATTCTATAATGTATCATGACATTATAAATACCTAGTTAGGCTTTTAGATTTATTCTGCAGAAGATCAGAGGGAGTTACCTAGTATAGGGAGGCAGAGGCAAAGTAACCCGAGTCCACTTGTTGAAGGTGTCTGAAATGAGAATCCTCTGGAGATGATATTTGTTGCATTCCACGTTAGTGGGAAGACAGTCTTTCAAAATGGGGTGCCAGGTCAGCCCAAGGTCCACTGAATATTCCAGCTCAATAGCTAAGGGTGGAAAGATGGTCAGTTAAGTTAGAGACCTATATCCATAGGCCTGTAATAAAGTACAAGCCCCAGACAGTATCACAAGTCTGAACTGGCAAAATAACCACCCAGAACTTTCCAAACCCTTGTGTCAGAAGCACAAAGCTACCTCCTTTGGTGGTAGTGTTGGAGGATGTTAGATGTTGCTGAGCAGGTATAGCTCAGGTGGAGTCTGCAATACATCTCCACAATTGCCACCTAACTCAAAGGACCACAGATGAAAAGACAGCCAGCATGAAGTTGCCAGGACTAAGTCAATGTCTGTAGCTGCAGCATGCAAGAAAATAATGTGACAGCACCACCAAACTTTGTTTCTCAGGCTTGAAGAGTGAGATTCAGCTGGATGTGATTGCTGTGTAAAGCAGAGCAACACTCAAACTTTTGGCTCTGTCACAAGATGGCTTAGTCAGCCTTCCACCCCTCCTGCAGACCAGCTCATTTCATTATCCAGCACAATTTTAATTTGAGTTTGTTAGTCAGTGAGCTTGTTTCCATTCAAACACAGCCTAGTCACATTAAACTAATGTGTTCATTTCTCAGTGAAAATCAGCAGTTTAACTGTTTTGATGTTTATGGCTTATAAACTTCTATTACAAAAATTAAACGTTAGTCAAGCTCACTAAATACTTCAAATCAAACTTTCAAGCAGCCATGAAAAAGTAAATAATAATAGGTGCAGAACTGGAACTTGCAGTAAATGTTCCAGCTGCCAGGCATTCTGGCTGAGCTGGCTGCGTAAAACATGAAGCGTGGTTGTGGTGACAGGGGTGATAAATCTGTGATCTTCTTTTGATTACTACAGACCCATTTCTTCTACCCTCATGCACAGGGAATTACCCTTAATCACCCAATCAGTCCTACTTGATGTTTCAGCACAGAAGGCAGTGCTATAGAAACACAAGGACAAGTAGATACAAACAAGGGTAAGTGAGTTTTTAGTGTTAAATTTCTCTCACCAAAAGAAACGCTTTGCTCATCATGACTGGAAGCATGATTAGGTATTGTCCTGCCCAATTTATTATGAAGTTAAGATAATGATAAGGGTTGTAGACAAAGAAACAAACAACCCCCCTCCCCACCCCCCAACAAAATAAGGATCAGTTTCTTTGCCAGTATATGGCTCAGTTGCCAAAATGTTTCTAAACTTAGCAGAGATGATCTCAGGATGCCACAGTATTCTTAATAGCAAAAGAAAGAAAAAAATGTAAGCATGTGAGTAGCTTCAGATAGTAAAATCGGAGAGGCTAAATCTGAGACTTCATGTAAAATCCTTTTCCATTTTTATACAGAATTGTAGAGGAAAAGGCAGCAATCCAGTAAATTAACACATGCCACATGATGCAATGTATTGTATTCTTGTCCTCATTAAAAACATCTATACCTCAAAACCCTGCTCTAAGAGGATTTGCAAAACAAGCATTAAAAATCTATTTGTAGAAAAACCTGTTTCTTGTGTGCTTTAAAATTCACATAATGAACCAATTTTAAATTTCCATGTGATGTGTATTAAGTACAGAACATGTTTTTATTTGTTTATCCATATGTATATATGTGTATATATATACACATATATACACACATATATATACATATATACACATACATATATATAAGCTGGCTCTGTACTCAATAGACATCATATGAAAGAAGGGAAGTTAGGTAATTAAAAATTGCATCATTATGTATACATAAACAGATATATACATAAACAGATATATGTGCATAGTATGTATGCATACATTCATTTATGGAAACATATAACATTTTTATTTCATATGGGTGATATAAATTTTTGCAATTGGTGGTGCCTTAACAAGTGTCAGATGTATGTTGGTATAAATGATTTCTTAGATACATGGGTACAACTGAGATCAGAACTGGGACTGTACTGAAAATGCAAAACCATAAAGCAGGAAGCATATATGCTGGAACACCCAGCTGCTTATTATTCCACCCCAAGTAGTGGACGCTATCTACTAAATGGATTTGAGTAAGGCAGCTGTTTGTCTTTTTCTGAGATGGATTGAACTGCAACTTGGATGCTCACAAGGAGTAATTTACTTCAGTTTATCTTAGGCTTCAGACACCTGGAATAAAAGAGCTGATGTTACAATTTCTAACAGAAATGTGCAGCTTTCTTTTGTTTCTCAGTTCTTGTTACGATGAATAATGTAACCAGAAAACAAGTGAACTTTCCTCTGCAGAAGAGGAAGAGAAAGGCAGGAATTACTAAGCAGTCATTACCATAACAGGAGTCTGTGACAGAGCAGGAAGCTGCAAAGTCTATTTGCAGGAAAGAGTCTTCATTGACAACGATGTCAGTGGTGACAACGTAGCGGGTGCTGGCTTTCTCAATGAACACCAGCGCATCCCCAGAGGAGCCGCAGACCGGCATCTTTGTTCCTCCAGGGTGGAGCAGCCACTTCCTGCTATCCAGTGTGGTGAAATCATCTTCCAGTACTGTATTGCCAGAGATATTTCCTCCAATAAGGATCTGAAACATTGGGAAAGAAATTGTTATTGAAAAGGAAAAATATCTAGAAGTATTCGCAAACATAGAAGTGACATAGCAACCTGAGGGAGGAAGAGATGTACCAGACTACGTGTATTCATTCTGCTGGTCCAAAAGGATAAAATTACTTAGAAAATAATTTAGGCTATGAGAATGGGGTATCTCTTTCCTGTAAAGGAATGTAAAATTCAGGGAGGTGACCTCCAATCTCAATGAAGTAAAACTGCTCACAAGAAAAGTGTTAGTAGAAACAAAGTGATTGCACTTTCCTAGTGATTGTTCTGCACTTCTGTAATCTGGTGCACTGATATCAGATTGCTTCTGCTGACAGAAGTGGGGAAATAGCCCCTGTTTTTCCATTGACTATAAAACATCATCCTTTTACTATTCAACAGCAAGCAAGCTAGAATTATTTTTCATTTGTTATTCTGAATTCAGTTTCTGATTGTTTTGAACTAACATAACTACATTCAATAAAGGTATCAAAAAAATGAGTATTTTTTAATTTCTGAATGGAGGGATGGGAAATAAAATTTTGTAACCACAAGACTAAAATGGCTGGTTAGGTTTCTGCTAACAATCTGAACTAGCTTCTTTAAAAAAACCTAATAAATATTAAAGCAAATTGTACTTGCACAACCCAAAACACAACTTGGAGCATAATCATTTTAGAGATAAATAATTTGTGATTTCTACCAAGTCATATAAAGTAATATAATAATCTTTATAGCAGAAAATCCCAAATACGAGACTTTATTTTCATGCAGATTGATATTTTTCTATAGTCTTTTCCTGTTATATTATACCAAGGCAATTACATATTTGGATACATTTTAAATGAAGATTTTTGAAGTTTGAAATCAGACTTGCATTTTGTGTGGTGAGGCCTCCTGCAATGTGAACCCAAGGCTCTACATACGTGTAAAAGACTTTCCTTGATTCAGAACGGGCAATCAGTGCCCCACATGTTGCATTAAAACCGTGAGTTCAGCAAACAGTAATTGTGCTCTAAATATCTTTTTAGTAAGCATTTTTGCTTGTCTCAGTGAAATGATACATGCCCAAAAAAAGAAGGGAAGCATGAAGACTGAACCTAAGATAATGTTACAAGGAAAGGCCCACGAGGGCTCCTCACCTGGTCGATGACCCAGGGGCTGTAGAAGTGCCCGTTCTCGGACGGCTGCCACCAGCGGAGGCGCGTGGAGCCGGAGCGAGCCTTCAGCGGGATCTCCAGGGCGATGTACCGCCCCACGTTGCTGGAGTTGCTGAAGAGGAACTCCTGCAGGAGGCTCCACGTCAGGCCCCCGTTGAGGGAGTACTGCAGCAGCACAGGCTGGCTCCTGGGGTCGGGTACGCCCTTGCCACATCCCAGTCTCATGAAGAACTGCACAAATCTGACAGGGAAAATCTGTCCACTTACCAGAAAGATTTATTTTCTACGACATCCTACATAGCAAACCTGAGAGCCTTGGAGTTTGTCTAATGACGAGCCCTGAGTTTTCTGGCTGCAAGAGTCATCTTTAGGAGATCTTATGATTTCCTTTCCAAAGCTTCTAGAATATAACTAGACAGACAGGTGGTATGACAAAAATTCATTTTCCCTGTGTGGGAGTTTGCCAGGCATAAGGGGCTGAACAAAGCCGGTCATTTATATTTTCAGTTTTTGTCTGCGTAGCAGATGGTGTTGCAAGTGTCAGAAACATAATCCTGGGTGAAATTTTTATCCCTGTATCCCATGAGTACAGATTTTAGTGGCAGCAAAGCAACTGTGCTCTAAGCAGATCATAATTTGCTATGAATTTGCTGAAATGCTTAAATTCAAAATAAGCATTCTAGTTTTCCATTGGCATAAACCAGAGAAAATCTGGACGGGAGAAC
Organism: Cisticola juncidis; assembly: GCA_013400215.1. Classification (NCBI taxonomy): domain Eukaryota; kingdom Metazoa; phylum Chordata; class Aves; order Passeriformes; family Cisticolidae; genus Cisticola; species Cisticola juncidis. The sequence continues at coordinate 808,086 of VXBR01000306.1, read as the reverse complement.
AAAGCACATTTCACTTTCAGGGATCATTTTGTCCATTTTGTCAGCCTGGGAAATTTGTCTAAATTACACCGTTTAAGTGTGCTGGCTTCCCTGAAGCCAGCCCAAGCCACCCAGGGACAGCAGTGCTTTCATCCCCCAGTTAATTGGCTTCTCCAAAGCTGCACAATAGACTTGTATCAAACTGTGAAATCCTTCCCATCAGCTGATGCTCAGAAATAGCTCCACTGTGCACTTGGAGTGGAGAGGACCGTGCTGTAATGATATTTACTTATTGGACTTGCAGGGATATTACATGTATTAATTCATGTTTGCACAGCTTTTGCACAGCTTTAGAGTGTTCTATCTGTTCTAATTATTATAGCATTAGTGCTGCCTGGCTCACAGTTAAATGAAATGGTGCAAAAGGAGTTTTGTATCAAAAGTCTTGTTCTGGTTTGATCTACAGGTAGATCTGCTGGGAGTGGAGGCTGCAGAGATGCTGGGCAGACAAAGCTCCAATAAAACACCAGACCTACAAGTTAATTATTTCTAGTCTTCACTGCGATTCACAGTTTCTCTTGCTCCTATATGTAACTGCTTTTGCTGTAGATTATACCCCCCTCCATGTCCCAGACATAACATATTGCCTGTGCTGTAAAGGAGCACTAGGTATCCTCATGGATCAACATATCAAATGTAATGGATTTGCTTCACTGCTGGCAAGCCTTCCTGCCTCAGATTTACTCCATCATTTGCCACATAATTCAAAGGAAATAAACCCAGGTGACCTTGTCTCTGTTGCATCTGATTTCTTTGCATTGCTATTCTTACATCTCAGATTTGACTAATGTAGTAATAACCCACCCAAATACATGTAACAATGTCTAGCAGATAAAAAATTAATTTTAAATATCTCTCTTCTTATCCTAAAGATAATTTGAAAAGGCTCTGCCTATTTTGAAATGGAAAAGCATAGTGGTTTTTGTAAATCTACTAACATTTAAATGTGTAGATGTTCTTCTACTAATTCAGAATTGAAAGGGATTTGATCAGCTGTGATACCTGAAGTATTCTCTCCTTACTGATATTTCATGCAGTGCAGTTTCAGCTAGCAGTATCCCCATGATGGTGATACACTGTCCCCTGTGTTAAATCCTTTAACACAGAGATGTGATGTCAGTGGATTGCAGAGTGCACTTGATTCCAATCCCCAGGTGCTGAGTGTGGCTTGCAGCCCTGACAGACACGGCTGCTTGCCTGTGTTCTTCAGGGCATCTCCTCACAAGGAAAGGGGAAGTTTTGTGTGACTACTGAGTCCAGCACCCTTAAAAAATAGCTGTTCTCATCACTCCTAGCATAGATTAAAACCTCTCCCCAAGTCCTGTGCAGAACCTGGCACATCTGTGTCACAGCCTGATCTGTTGTGCTTTGCAGGTGGTTGGAAATACAGAAAATCCCACTGCTATGACTTCAGATTGCAAAAGAGCAGCTCCCAGCATTGCCACTGCACTGTGCCTTGCTGCTCAGAAGAGAACATACAGTTATTTATTGATAACTGTTATTTTTCATAATCATATACACAAGAAATTGAATGTTCAGCTTTGTTTTCATAAGATAGAAGTAATTTATCTCCATATAACACCTTGAGGTCAGTATTTGCAAATCCAGCGACAGACTATCATGGAGAAGAGATAAACGATGGTTCATTGAATATGAGCAATGAGAAAAACATAATTTAGTCTGATGGAGCAACTTACAAGATCTTTTGCATCTTTTCTAAACAATCTTGCAATTTCAGAGTGGTCTAGGAATCAAATTAGTGCTGAGAATCCGCATTTGTTTTATCAAGTTCTGAAAAAAGTTTGCTGTGAGCAATCTTACAAATTACAGGGTCCTTAATATTACACATCAATGAGTTTTAGCTAAGTGTTGATCTAAAAACTACAATGGTTAGATATTAGGCCTTTTTACTGACCACGAGTCTTTACAACTGAACCATTGTTTAAAGCTTCAATACCAATGCTGACAGGTAAAAGTAGATAAAATGCCTGTTAAAATGTTTCCCACAGAACATCAGAGACGAGTAAGGTGTTTGTAAGAGATCAGTGAGAAAAAGTCTCATAGTAATACTCTTTTTATAAAATTCTTATATTATTACTCTCCAAAATAATAGTATAAGAATATCAGCTGAAATACAGAATAAATTAGAGAACAATGCCTATTTGTTAGCATTTGTTAACACAGTTGGAATGGAGTTTAATTCATATTAGTGTAAATTTTTTTAATGTGGCTTGCTTAGCATGTCTCACTCATCACATGTCTCCTCTGCGGGCTGTAAATTTACAACATAAACTGCAAATACACTAAAATATTTGGTTTTCAATAGCTGGTGACAGCTTGATGAGAATTTCTCAGTGAATTATTGGAAACAAATGTGCACAATAAGAAAAAAAAAGCTTCAGAAATGAAAGAATTATGAGATGACAGATGTAAGAGTTATACTTTCAGCAGATACTCCTGTTTCAGCAATGGCTCATAATACATCAGACAGTAAGAAAAGCAGAGCATTTCTCATGTTATGGATTTAGGACACAAAAACTTGCATGAACTACTGATGGTGTGGCATCAGTTTCTGGACTTCTTATTTAAGGAAAAAAAATTAAAGGGTTAATGCAATTTAAGTTCAGTTTAAATTTAATTTAACATGGTGACAGTGGTTGAAATGGAGCATTTGCTAGTGTGAGTATCACAGAATATGTCAGTTTGCTTTTACTAGAGTAATATCACAAATGTATGACTCTTCATGATGGCATTTCCTCAATGAAATCCTGAAAGAACTTTTGAAAGGGTGTTACCTGGCTTGTGACAAATCTAGGTCTCGAGTCATCAGCATACGCAAACCTTCTTCGTTAAAGAAAAGGTTGTTTCCTCCAGACATGATTCCACATTTCCTTGATGGCTTTCCCCCACTCACAAGGAGGAATCTATCCGACTCCAGCTGACCTGAATACACAGTGAATACATATTTATGATTTACTCTCAAGTGCTCCTGCTGCAAGAGTGCTACTTCCAGAGGAAGAGAGATAAATTAAAAATCACACGCTGACTGAGAAATATTCAGTGTTTCCAATGCCATGTATTCTAGAAAGCTGACACAAATGAAACCAAAATAAACAAATAAACCCAGAAGTATGAAATCTGGGGTCTTAGTTTCCAGTTATTCACAAGGTTTTCCGCCTTTCATCATTTATCTTAAGGTAACAACAAGGTATTCAGTTGTATAAAGAAACTTTGGGTTCCCTGTGGTAGCATGCAAGCAAGAGCTGGCAAAACTGAAAACGAGCTGCAGCACCTGTGAAGGGATGGGTTTGGTTCACAGGTGCTGCTTTATGAAAACAAGCTCCTCTTGCCCTGCTTGCTAGCAGGGGAAGCATTAAAGGGATTTTAGAGTTGTGTGCTGGATGCTGTGTGTGCCCAGGCATGCGTGAGGATTTGAGTTCCCTCCTGCCTTCCCTCTCTTGGGGTCTGCTGTGGCTGCTGAGCACTTGCTCCCACTGCTGAGACACTTGGTCTGCTCTGAAGCCATTATTTGCCGTAGTAGGGCAAGTCAGATTTCCCTTGTAGTGAGAAATGACACGACCTTAAAGCCCTCTGCTGTTTGCCTCTCTTGCAAATGCTGTGTCTGTGCTAAAGTCAAACTACCATCAAAATATAATTTGCTTTCAAAATTATTTTCTACATGTGGAGTGCCAGGAAATTCTGTTTCGATGAAGATTTTGTATTCCAGCATTAACAGTGCATCAGGCATTCACAAACCACACTTGCAAATAGCATCTAAACAACTTGGTTTGTGGGAAGACCCCCATGGCATAAACTCTAATGCATGCAGGGGTGAGGAAGGCTTTGCTTTTCAATCCCTTGAACCCTGGATTGTGCTATGACAGGCAGGCAGCACTCAGATTCCCCTCTCCACAGAGGTACCTTCGAAGTCATCCTTGAGGAAGTCGGCGTTCTTGGTGCTGATCCTGCAGGTTGGCCCCGAGTACCCGGGGTCGCAGATGCAGCGGGTGCCGTTGACGCAGCTGCCGTGCCCGTTGCACATCTCCTCGCACTGGGGCCCGATGTACACGTTGTCAATGGCCCAGGTCACAGGCTGGGACCCAGCAGGGTAAAACCCCTGGTACCACCTGAACCTCGCCAGCCTGGAAACGGCATAACGTGTGCTTGTTTTAAATAATAGTTCTGCTTCTTTTTGTATTCCATACATGTAGTGTTATATGCACATATATATTATTCCTTCTGTTGGAACTGGCTTGATAAATAGATTAATTCTAGAAACTGACTGCTAGAACTAATTCCTTCAGTACCTCATGCATCTTTATGTTGATGTTCAACCCAAGTACTGACAGAAATAAAAATAACATTATTCCTTAGCTGAAATCCCAAAACTGAAAGCCAGTTTAGATTTTAAATTTTCAAAATTTAAAATCCAGCTACTCTTAACGCCATCATTCATGGGGAAGATGAGTGGCCATGGTCTGGTGGATTCCCCTCTGCTTTGGTGTACAGTGTGTGGGTCAGACCCAGCCACTTCCACCCTCTCCTGGAAAGTGAGATTCTACTTCAGGCTTCCATGGTGCCCCCAGGGAGACCACCTGTCGGGGTGGAGTGGCAGGATTACCCTCAATTACCCAGAAAGAAAACATGATCTGTCACGTCACCAGGTATTCAGCTTGCTTTCAGGCAGCTTAATCTTAAACCAGGCTGATACTGCAAGTTGTTAATTTAAACTATATTCTCCTTTGGGTGCTGTCCTGTCATTTTTAATTCATCTCCTAAGTACTACTTACATCAATACTGCATGTAAAAAGGAACCAACTGGAGAAGGAGGGAAAACAAATTGAGATGAGGAAAATACTTGAGAGACTAATTTTATTCCCATTTGAGAAAATGTTTTAAGGGAGGAAGGAAATCAGAAGACTGAGAAGGGAGAAGCACTTAATTGCTTTGCGTGTTTAATGTGTCTTGTTAAAGATATCTAAATTCAGCAGGCATATCAATTCCATAGGTAATTGTAGCTCACATTTTTTTTTCTTGATATGCTAAAAAGAATTTTTTATGAGGGGATTTAGTTGACCACCAATAATTGATGGGGGGGGATACTACTAAGTGTCACAAGAAAGATGCCCAAGGACCAGAGTTCTGCTGGAAGTCAAAATCATAGACTTTGGTGTGCCCTGAGGGGAGGGTCACAAGTGTGAGGCTGGAGGTGTTGTAAGCTCCTCCTGAGAGTAGACCTCTGCCCCACAGGCTGGATTTTTTTTTCCTGAGACAAGTCAGCTCCTTCTCTCAAGGCTGCTTCTGGGGAGGGTGAAGCACGACTTGTGTCTGAAGCAGAGAATGAACCACTGCTTATTTGGGGTTTCTTCTCTGGCTCAACAGGCCCTGGACCTTACCCTGAGAACATAACTGGAATAATAATTACTACTTACAACTGTCTGCTGAGAGCATATATTCATTTCTACAATTACATATGTAGTAGAAATAACTTAAAATGTCTTCATCCCTAGTTAAAATATAACCACTCGACGCTTGGGGGATGAAAAGGCTGGGGGATTTTTTAGAATTACATACGGAGAAAGGTTTGGATTTTTTTCATGTTATTCCAGTGGATTCTGGTGGAGAAATCCCCCCTTGAGCCCTCTGGCCCAAGGATTTAATGCACTGAATGTAAGGTACTCTGCACTGCTGGGCTTGGCTGGCTGTCAGCAATGGGCTCCTGGCCTGGTATGTTTGAAAAGGAACAGGAGGGAAGGTAGAAAAACAGGATAGAAGCACTCAGGAGAAGAGGACTAAATCAAAATCCTGGAAGGTTTGAATGGGTTAGGAGTCTACACAGTCAAAATTTTTATTTGGAGGGATGCATTGATGGTTGGCTAAAGGGTAAAATAATTCTTTTGCACAAAACCAGGAAGTACAAGTGAGCTGCTGAAAGAGATGGGTTACCTATTCCATGCTTGAAATGTTAACTGTCATGAACCAGAAAACTCAAGTTTAAAATTTAAACATTTCCTTAAATTATTAAACATTCAGTCTTTCCAAACTTGATTCTTATTTCTTATATAGGTCTTTTCATACTTTCAGAGGCACATATTGGGGTCATTTATTTAGTGGAGAACCCGTTGACTGCAGTAGTTTCATAAATACTCAGTCTCATAGCTGCATAGACTCATAAAGTCTCACAGTTGCACAGCTCATTTTCATTCATACATGCTACAGTTTAATCATTAATAGTGATCTCTTACATAAAGTGACTTGATGCTAGATGACAGTTATTCCTGAAAAAGTAAACAGTAATGTTTTTACTTTGAAAAGTTACATATTATTATCCCTGCTAGCACATAATTGTTTTTCTATGCTGTGTTATCATCCAACCTGATTGACTGAGAGTGTATTTAGATCAGACCATTTCTTCATACTGAAGTGGAATCAAAACTTATACTAGCTCACATTTTACTGCATTTCCTTAAGAAGCTCAAATTTCATGCAAGAATTCAAATGGCTGATGCAGTTCAGTAAAGAACACAGAACATGCTAAGAACAGTCAGTTTTGCATTAATTTCACCAAGCAACTCCCTTCTATTAAATTGCCACTAATTAAATATAAAAGTGATAGGAGATTGCCTATAGTTGTTTTGCATCAGCATTTAGGCACAATATGATTTGGGGAATCACCTGAACACTAACTAACATTTAAGGCAAAAAGCAGAGAAAAATTGGTCATTCAGTCTGCTCTACTGCTGCAGTTCTTCAGCACACTCTTGTGCTGTGTGAAAAACAGAAATAAAATAAAAGCAACAAGCAGCTGGGCAGGAAGAGAAGCTGGACACTTACCCACAGAGGTGCAGCTTGCCAAAGTGAATGACCTCCCTCCTCCAGCCCTGGGTGGTGCCTGCGTAGTAAGTGCTGCTTGGGTGATGCTCGGTGGAGCAGAGGGAGCTGAGGTGGCTGCTGCTGCTGGAGCACAGGGGCAGCAGCAGGTGCCACGTGGCCCCCAGGTCTCGGGAGAACTCCAACTTCACTGGGTCTGCAGAGGAGCTGTCGGTGGTGCAGCCGATATTGATCTGGGGGCAAAAACAGGAGGTGACACAGGGCAGACTGGGACTCCCAGTCATTCCTCACCTTGGTCAGCCTCCCCCTTTTGGTATGGTATTTGTTAGTCCATGAAAATGCTGATTTGGGAACCCATTTAACAGCAGGGATGATGCACTCAGGACACACACATGAACAGGAACTCTTGCACATTGCTCTCCTGTCCATGAATATATCACACTATGGACCATGATAAAATGAATGTGATAAGAAATCTGGACCATGATAAAATGGATGTGATAAGAAATCCTCAACAACTTCTACCTAGAAAAACTGTGAAGTTAATTGGGCAAATCCCAAAGGAGAGCTGCCAGCATTGCTAGAGTAAATGCACCATCTCTTACTGGTAGGTACTGAAGTAATCACAGCATCAAGAAAAGGTGCATTATTAAAAGCAGAAATATTAAAACAAAAAGTGCAAACATTAAGTTTTTGTTAATGCTGAGCTGTTAATTGCTGAGCTGCACTGTGATCCTCTTTTATGTTACATATTAAAAAAAAAAAGCTTATCACCTCAATATGTTCAGCTTTCACACTCACTACCTATTTATTCACACATAATGGCAAAGCCCTAGAGCATCATAGCTGGATTGGATTTAGATTCACTGTCTTAGTTTGGCAGTGTCAGACTTCTCAGGGTGTGCTTGCAAGATTCTTGATATAAAGAACAGTAGAAAAGGCAGAACATGAAAACCAGTTCTACTACTGAAATAAATACAGAACGTTTAATACAGAACCTGAGACAACCAGTGCAAATTAGTTGGTTCTTCTGTTACACTGATATTTAGATCTTATCATTTCAAATTGCTTTTGTAAAAAAAGACAACTTAATTCTTTCAAGAATTCATAAAATAAGATGTACTGTATTTATCATGCAACAAATAAAAACCAATTACTGCTGAAATACAAAGCCTGCATTAAAATTATGTAACATTTTAATAATTTTATACATCTTTGTAGGAAAAAAAGTCTTTGTAACATACAGTTCTGTTAAGAAAATCTATTTATTTCTAAAATACAGTAATACTTAGAACTGTGCATGAATGTTGAAAGTGCATCCTACATCGAATTTTCTTCATCACTCTTCAGTGCACATGAATCCCATCAACCTACATTTGAATAGAAGGTTTGATTTGTCTACTCATCTGGAAGCTTAGAGAGATGCTTGACCCAATATAGGTTTTGACTCTTGAGACACAGAGAGAAACTACTGCATTATGCATAACCCCTTCATTTACACTAATGTTCTCAAAAACATGAGCTGAAAATGGTGTTCTTACCACATATGGAAGTAAATATGTAGATTTTATGAGTTAATGCTATCAAGGCCTATGAATATCTTAAAGTCATCCCAAACATTTTTGTTCTACAGGCTGTAATCTATATTTTAAAAGAGAAAATGGTTTGCATTCAATAATTTATGGATTAGTTGCATGACAAATTGAAGAGTGCATGAGTACACAGCTAAACCTAATTTTCTTGGAAAACCCTTAATATCATTTTAGTAAGTTTTATAAACTCATATCATTTGCTGATTATTATGTAGCTCATACTAACGCAAAAATGTGCCATATTGTTGTTAAAAGCAGCCTGGTAACTATGGCATGGCAATTTATGTGCCAGATTCTTTTCCATTTTCTTAATGATAATATAATGACCTCTCTAAACTAATAAATACTAGCTGGTTACTCCCTTTAACAGCTGCCCCATGCAGCCAATGCACAGTTTAGATTCTAGGATAAATCAGAAACACAGTTTAGTTTAGACTGTTGTCACTGGGGTACCTGTTTCCACTGACTATATGGAACACAAAAATATGCTCCTTATTCATGAACTTTAACACCCTAAAATGGGATGAATTCAGGCTATGGTAGCCAAAAACCAGCTTCACCTAGAGCAGCTATAATGTGGGAGACGCAAAAGGAAAGCTGAAGCCTGCCTCTCTGAGAAAGTACAACAGGGAAGTTAAGCCTGCAAGTAGGAAAAATTATTTTGTACAGTCACAGATGAAGTTGTAGCTCTCCACTGGTCAGCCTGTAGAAATGCTGCACTCTTACCTCGTGAAATGGCAATTTGGACCCTCATTACCTTTTGCTCATCCTCTTGCCTGCCAGTCGTGACTCTCCAATGCATGGGACAAGGACTTTACTGCTATCAGTGCAAGTACATAGGCATGGACAAAGTAGTAATTTAGGAAAGAAAGTAGAGGACTTTGAGGCAGAAATTTCCCTTATCTGTGTATTAAAAGCATCATGATACATTCACATGCAGGAGAGTAATGTCAGATCAGTCAGAGGGGAAATTATACAGGCTTCTCTATTTGGCTATCAGAACAGTTGGGCAAATACACCAGAGCACAACATAGAGGAACATGAAGCAAAAGGCCAAAAACCTTTCTGAGGACAAATACCTCAAATTGGATGATGGTGTTTTCATTCACACTCAGGTCCCTTGTGGTAATGGAGTGCTCTCCAACTTCATTGGAAACAAATACCATTGCTGAATCTTCCTCCCTGAAAATGAAGGGAAGGAGTGCTTTAGACTCAGTTTACAAAGTCACTTCTTTCTACTGTATTGCTGAGAGAATCTTACGGAGCTCTTTTAGACGAATATGGGCAGTAAAGGCCAATGTTTCCACCAGGATAGAAAAACCAATTGTCCTCTTTAGGACCAAAGTCAAAGGTATCCAAAAGGATAATGGGATTCTTTAGGTTATTTCCATCAATAATGAAGTCATCAATAATCCAGATTTCTTCTTTTTTACCTACAAAGAAAATGGAAATATTCCCATTATTCCTGTTACCTAATACTAATATTATTAGAGAGCACAACAGCAGCCAGTATTTATGGATTATGTGAAGAAGAGGATGCTAAAAGTGTGGGATCACTATTTTCACTTTCTGTGATAATAGTTCCCATACTGTTTTGCAGTCTGACCCAACGGAATTAATTTTTATTCCCTGAAATTTATAGAAGTCACAGCAAAACCAAGAGTGAAAAGAAATGGGTGTTGAACAATTATCTTCTATTTAAATCACATTTACTTTGAAATTCTGTCATTGTCTTCTTTAATTAGAATCATCTAAATGAGCAGTTGCTACAGAGCCAAAGCAGCCTGAAAGTGAATTTCATTTTATGTCCTTGCACACAGCAGCTTGTGTTTGACTGAGACAAGGTTTTCCATGGAGAAGGAAACTCTGAAATTCCTTCTCTCCAATGGATTATGTATTCATATATGTCAAAAAACTGGTATCCTCAAACTGAAGAGGAAGGATTAAATTGACACATCTTCTGTGTAACATTTTTTCATTTATCTAGAAGTGTTTGAGTTTATCAGAGAAAAGTTTAGATAATTTAGTTTTAGGCAGGACACATCGGAAAATGAACTGAAACAGGATTGTCAGGACCAGATTTGAATTTGCTTTTTTTGTTAGGAGTGTGCTAGGAATTTGCCTACATGGAATAAACTGTTGCTGAATCACCATGTCTAAATGATTGCTGGAATTCTTTAGAGCTGTAAATGTCACTTTCTGCTTAGAACTGTGCTCAGAGTAAATGAGAGCAGAGGAGAGCTTCCTTCAGCTGGCACATCTCCTGTAAGCAGGAGGAATGAGCTGAGTTCCTCTTGTGGTTTTCCAGTCCTTTACAATTTAATCAAAAGATTAACTGCTCACTACATACTTTTTCTAAATGGGTTTTTAATGCCTAGTTAATTCTGAGCAAGGTAGGCCCAATTCCTATTTACACTTGGGACACTTTTGTATAATTGGAGCATCCTAATGGTGCCTCAGTGTAAGTGAGAATCATGTCCATTAAAAATAATGAGAACCTGAGTGAAGTTAACTTTATTGGTGTTGCTTGATCTCTCACTCCCTCCAGGGTCAAAGCTGGTGCTTTTCTGCACACAATCCAGGGCTGGCAGGTGAAGGTGCTTCACTTTAAGGCATTCAACCCCTTTATAAGAACAGTAAACATAATCCTGCAGTAATCCTAATTGAAGGAGTTCAAACACAAAACCCCCCTGATTTAAGAGTCTCTCTAATTGTTCACTTCAGAAAATGCACTCTTTTGGAGATGCTGAGCTGTGCAAGCACAGAGCTGGGCTCCCAGGGGTGTCCCTGCTTTACCAGTGTTGTAGGGCTGCCAGAGCCTGAACCGCGTCGCGTTGCTTTGGGCTGCGTGGGGCAGGGGAACGTTGATGAAGAGCACATCTGTGGTCTGGGTGAAGTAAAACTCATCTATCAGGTGCCAGGTGATGCCACCATTGACAGAGTACTGCAGCAGGATGGAATGAGACCTCTCAGGGGTGCCTGGAGCACAAAGGACATGGATTTATGCTCATCAAAATCCCAAAGGTTCAAACAAGTATAAAGGAAATTATGTTGCTCTGACATCCACCACAAAGTAGGGGCTTCCTTTAACAACAGCTTGAGCTGTTGAGATGTTATATAAACATTATACACATAGGTCTTTCTGTGCTTTCCCTTGCTTGTTTGTCTGCAAAATGCCAACGAAATAGGGCTTAAATTTATATTACTGTTCATTATACATATAAGCATAGTTAATTACTTAGATGTGAAGCTATCTCAATGTTGTGTATTTTAGATTAGAACACACCAGATCCTCCTACTACAAACATATTCCAGTAATAGAGTATTTATTTGTTTGGTTTGTCCAGACACCAGACATTATCATCACTATCTGTAGCACCCACAGATAAAAACACAGTCCCTATCCTCATAAATTTATGAGTCTATGGCTCTCACTGCAGACACTGGGATGAGAATATTCATGCCCAGAAATTATATAATTGATGGAGAGCACTGGGGATCTTTATTAGCATGTTTTAACACCAACAAAGCAATATTCTGTGCTTTAAGCTTGGCCTAAAAGTCAGTGGAGCTGACAGTAAAATCTACATTTTCTAACTACCAGCTCCGCCTTTTTGTTTAATTAGAGCATTAAAGAGTAAAAAAGCAGAAGCTCTTCACAGCCCTAGTTATTAACACATGCTAATTAGAGCCCAGCACTCATTCTTGATGCTGGTTAGCAAACACAAGCTCAGTCCCCAGCCTGTATTTGGCCTGTGCCTAACTTGCTGTCCAGGAATACCAGTCCAAGTGATGGTATCATTGAACTGAGGTCTCACTCAGACAAATTTACACTCTGCTCCCTTCATGGTGTGGCATGTCCCCAAAAACTCAGTCAGGAAGCAGCAGAAGGAAAGGACTAAGGGACAGTTTCTTCACCCCTGACTCATTGTGTGCTACTGTGCAAGCTTTTCCCTTGTTCTGTTCTTAAATTAACCACATTTGCTGAAACCAAAGTGCCTGATGCACATGCTCCTGCTCCCCTCTGCTCCAGTGCTAAGTATTCAACCACTGGCTGTGGAGCAGAGCAGGGAAGAGCTGTTTGCAGTCAGGAGCTGATTTCAGCTCATCTGTGGCAATTAACAGTAATCAACACATTGCTTTTAACACTCACAGCTGAGAGATACACCCAGATATATCCATTAGTATTCAACATTAGGGAGCTCATTGGGACTAAGTCCTGGATCCAACAGCAGGGTTAACAAAATTCAATAAGGAGCAATTTCCCCTGGAGTTTCATGGTCTTACTCCTTGTGGGTCAAAATCCAGGCCTAAGCCTTTGGCTATTCCTGCCTTTCAGAGCAATATTTTTATGCACTTTCTTTTTTAATATTTTTTCAATTATCATATGAAGAAATTATTAATATTATAAAGGAATAATTTTGTAAAAGAAATCTTCACAATGACTTCACTTATAAACGTGAAATATTTGGTATGTTATCATTTTAGGGCGTGTTGTGTTTTTGGCTGTTACAGTTTTCTCTCTTTTTGATGAAGTACTAAACCCAGCAATAAATAGCCCAATATACACAATTAAATGCCCATTAAAGAAAATCAATAATAATTCACAAAGAGCCATATTTTCATTTGTCCATACACAGATTTGGCTAAGATACTTATTTAGGAAGAAACAGGGGATTTAAAACTATTTTCAAGCTGTTGGTAAATGTTGAGTCAGTTAGGGTCCAGTCCCAGAACACTGAGCTTACCACATGTTCCTTAAACCAGAGTGAGAGGAGTTTTTCATCATTCAGAGTTCAGATTAAAAGTGCCAATTCTATCAGAAAATTAGGGGAAAATTTCTGAAATTGCATGGGAGTGGCTCAAACCTTCAAGCAGTTTAGTGGTTCTCCATCATGTCACTTCAGATTTGGATATAATTATTTTTTAAAGCCAAGGATGGCAGGGCCTTGGAGCAGGGTAAGACTGAATCATTGGCTTAAAAGCCCTTGTATTGGAGGAACTGTCACAAGTTATTTACAACAATGCACAGAACTTGTCTTGCAAATTCTGACTATTCTTCATATCAATTAAATAGGATTATTATTATCTCTAAGATACCTACTAGGCAGTCAAACATTAAGAGATTTTAATGCAGTGGACTGAAGCCTGAAAATGAAAAACACTGTAGTTTACTATTAGTCCCTTAAATAATTTACTGTAGGCACCATTTTATGACATAAAAAAATTGGACAAATAATTTTCTTCCAACATAGTGGTAAATCTCTACAAAATCTTGAACTCTTTTGCTTCTTTTCTGCCCAAAGACTTTTCTAGCTGTGCTGTTTTTGGTGTTACTACAGTCCAGTTTTTCCTTAGGAACAGCACAGACAGCCATGTAGGTTGGGAGCAAAGTGGGGATGATGCAAAATTTCAAAAGCTCCCATATAATCTACCATAAACTGTTGATCACTACCATACACTGAAGTAAAAAATATAAATCTGTATTCTTTTCTGTGTTGCTACTATGCACTAACAAAGTTAGAGAAGCGATAGTAAATCAACGGTGATCTTACCTTTGGCAATAAATTTAAATGAAAACTGGATGTACACTGTATTAGTGCAGTCTAGATCTCTTGACACAAGCATTCTCAGTCCTTCCTGCAAACACAGAATGTACCATGTGAAATCAGTTCCCATTATTGAGTATGTTCTGCAGCTTATTGTTGCTTGGATGCTGTCTGCTGGTGGCAGCAAGAGGGGAAGTTCTCTGTACCACAGCTGTTCCCAGGCACAAAGTGGGGACAGTGCCACCCTTGGTAACGTGAGCAGAGATATGACAGAGGCACTGCATGGTCAGGCACAGGCACAGGCACAGTTACAGCTCATTCAGTTCATGCTCTGGACCCTGGGATGTGATTGATCTGCAATCATTGAGTCTTAGCTACTACACTCATTTTTTGTGCAAACTGTACAGTTGCCAAGCACCCTAATTTCCAGGCAGGGACAGTCTTTGCTAGGAGTTCTTTTCTGTACCTCAAAGGATATTTTGTACAAATATCCTCTTCTGGGGTAACCTGCTGACCTGTGAGGAAAGGGAGCACTCAGGAAACCTCATAGGCACCCCTGAGTCCCTGTCCAGCCCTTGAGCTGGGCTTGCCCTTGAGTGGATCCTGGAGCCAGAGCCAGTCCCTGTTCTGAAGAGATCTGGCAAAGCACCTCCCAGAGCTTCCCTCTTTCCCCCATTTCCCCCAGGGAACAATCTGCAGGAGCAAGCAATGCAAATTTCAGACAATTCACATCTCGTGATTTGGGATTTAAAGAATCTAAAGAGGTTGAACTGGAGTCAAGCTTTTGCAAATAAATAATTCAAAGAATTAATTTATATACCAAACATTATTTAACTTCTCTTTTTGGGGGGCACCTGAGTTCACAGTGTCAAATGAAGGCTTGTGTGAGCTGAGAATTTGTGTACTTGTGAACAAAATCTATAATTCATTTTGTTAAGAACTGAAAAATTCAGAAAATCTATTTCCTGGCCTTTTGAAATCTGCAATCAACAAAAATAAGTCTTTAAAGAACTAGAAAACATCCACATGATAGAATTGAGTAAAATACACGCAAACTACATAAACATTGATTACACAGACTACAGCTCTGACTAATTTGTATTATTCAAAATACTAAAAAGCCAATCAGGAGACTTCAAGATGATCGTAATGTGTACCATATTTCCAAATAGTTCACTCCAAGAATCTCAGTGTCGAGATTAATTAATTTCCTTTGGTGGTCAAGGAGGAGTTTGCACCACAAACAAAATAATACACAACCAAGAGATGAAACCCATTTGTTCATAAAAACAACAACAACAACAACAACAAACCACAGAAAAATCCCCAAAAAACAAAAAACCAAAAAAACCTGTGGAAAACACAATGCGTGTTTTGGGTAGGAAAAGACAAGAAAAATGAAAATGTCCAATTCTAATCAAAAGACTTCAATATAAATATATGGGGTTAACAAGAGAAAATTTACTCTCTATTTTTAGAAACTTTTCTACTGGTTTTCATTCATTTTTTCTTAATGTAAGTAATCTCTGACCCCTTTGAAAATGAGAGCTGTTCCAGACTTGATGGTGTCACCATTCAGGTTTCCCCTCTCAGCACCGTAGACTTCAGGCCAAAGGTCTGGATGCAAGTTACCATTGAAATCATCCTTCAGGACAGATGGCAGGGGAAGGACAGGGACACAGTATGGACCTCCAAAGCCTCTGTCACACCTAGCAGCACATTGGGAAGAAAAGGTATTATCCATCTGGCCTGGATAAGACACATCCATTGTATGAAGCAGCTGAAGCAGTTTTCTACTCACATGCAATGACCTGAGTCACAGATGCCGTGCCCTGAGCACATCCAGGGGCATCCTGTAGCCAGGACCACGTTATCAATAGCCCAAGAGTCAACTCCAGAAGCGTAGTTGTACTGAATCCATCTGAACCTTGTTCTGGGAGAGCTATTACAAACAGGAAATGTATTTCAGCATTCGAAATTCTGATCCAGAAAGTGCTAAATACTAAAGAAAATGCCACAGGCTTCTGAAGAAAAGCATATTAATAAGCACAGCCCACTTATTTTGAAAAGATTCATATTCTAGTGGAAACTGGAAGTTTAAATTTCAGGTTAGTCTTTTAGGCAAAATTCCAGCATATTCTAAAGAAAGGTGCCCAAAGTGATAATCAAGAAAGAACATTGCTGAGACATTTGCTGACCAGCAAAGTGGTTGAGCAAAAATTAGTATTTCCACTGGCATTTGAAAGCTCCATGTGTTGCTAGCAGAATGGAAACAATAAAATTGCATCAGCAAAGTAAGAGGTTATGAAAGTTCATTTGTACTAAGTGCTATGTAAAGATAAAAACAATGGTTATATATGTTCGTATCTATATATATAAGAATGTATGAATATATATGTACAAATATGCACGTACATACACTTCTGTCACTGCTGATTGCCTTGTTATCCTGAAATGAGGAAATTATTTTGGAGAAAAAAAGTATTTTGGAAGATGATGCATGGCGCTCTGGAGTGAGCTATGGAATTGGGAACCAAGATGGGAACCCCAGGCCCAGTTCATTTACTTGTGTCCATTTTTACCAGTGCATTTTCCGGGTGATGAAACATACAGAAGCAGCATGTAGTGGGCTCTGAAGCATTACAGAACTGCTCAGAACAATGGTAAGCAGTGTCATCACTACCTGTCATTCCTAAACTAGTGCAGAGTTCTATTTAGAGAGATGGATGCCAGCCCATCTGCCACATCCATTTCCAGCCCTGTGATATCCTGAGGAGGTTTGCAGAACTCTCCTCCTGGTCAAAAGGGTAAAGGTGGCACGTTCTGTGATGTGTTCTGACTTGCTGAGTGCTGTGACAGACACGTCTGAATGTTGGATGACAACTTAATGTGCAATGACAGAAAACAGCACCATAGGAAAGGATGGATCAGGGTATTTATTCTTGCTCCTTATTGCATAAATGTTAGAAAAGCTGGTTTAGCATTCTTGTTCTCACTGTCATAAATTATAGGCAAGACTTAGGAATTCATTCATCAAAGTTGTAACTTCCTTAAGTCTCTACACTTCACATTATAGTTGATGAAATATTTTGAAGTGAAATTTAAAATTCTGGTGGCGTGACAACACACATTTAAAAATTTAAAAGACATGCAGAACATTCCCAAGCTGGAGGAGGTTTGTTCTAATTAGATCAGCAAAACCTCTGTCATGCTAAACAGCCAGAAGAGCAGTGCTCACTTGGTTGAGGGTGGGAGGTAGACAGTAACCCTCTTCCAGTTCTGGAATCTCTCTGAAGTGTAGATGGAGCTCTCGGTGTACTGCTGACAGCCGATTGTGGGGGGGACACACTCCTCTGTCACCAGGTGCCAGTCCCTGCCGTTGTTCAGGGAATACTGCAGGTGGACACTGTGGGAATTGCTGTATGGCTTGCTGCAGCCCATGCTCAGCTCAAACTGCAGGAATGTGGAGGCTGAGACGTGGAAGTCCCAAGTCTCAGCATAACGAGGTTTTCCTAAGAAAAGAGAGAAAAACAACAAATACAACAACAACAACAACAAAGTGTACCTTCAGCAATACTTTCAATACTGTCATTCAAATTTGTTACCTCTATCTTCACCTTTTTCCAGCCTTCTCTTCCCTACAGATTACTAAATAGCTGGATTTTTCTATACCTCCCATCTTGTTAAACTTGATCTTTATATAATTTAGAAAATAGAATCATACAAAATGTAGCAATGTTTGATGACACATACCAATGTTTTCACTGAACATCAGAGCTGTATCCATAGACAGGCAGTCAATGTCTACTTGACCTCCTTGTATTCTGTACCAGCTTGCTTGTAAATCCACAGTTCCATCAAATTTATCCTGGAAGCCAGTCTGAGAGCTGTCATTCATCCCTATAAGCACATCGTCCAAAGCCCACTGAGCTGAATGCTTCCCTACAAAAACCAGAACAGACAGGTTAGTGGAGTCCCTGTAAGCTGTTTTCAATGCCCATATGCTGTGTTCACTCAGTGAGCAATGCTCAGTCACACAGGCTGAGTGCTGTTAAACAAGACTGAAACATTGCTCAAGGATGCACCTGGACTCTGGAGCATATTTCTATTACAGATGAACACAGGTATTTCCCTCTCCATTTCTTTAGCTTCAGTGCCTTTGCCATCCTATGCTCTCTCTCTGTTTGGATAACATACTCCCTGCCCCTAGATTGGGGATTTTCATTTTATGGGTCACAACCTTCCTGCCATTCCCCACAGCTAAATTCGAAAGGTCTCTGTCTAGTTCCCAAAACAGCTTTTGTATGAAAGCGAATAGAACATGAAGGAAAATGCTGAAGGCTCTGCATATAGATAATATTTACAGAAGTGCTGTTCTCCTTCCTGGAAATCTCTCTGCTCTTGCTCTGCAGCCTACAGGCATTTCCCTTTTATCATCTCCAGCCCATTTCTTCGGCCTTCATTTCAATTCACCTTTCTACTGGCATGCTGAGAAGAACATCTTACTGCACAATAACTGCCCTCATAGGAGAGGAAGGAAAGCCTTTACAATAAATTGTGAGCTTGCAGCAACGTGCCAGGACTTTTGCTTTGCCATCAAGAGGAACGTGGGTCATGGCTGATAGGGCCACTCTGCACTGAGGAATGCAGATAGAGGATACTCCATGAAGGAACCAACATCTCTGATCAGAAGTGGTTGTCACCTGTAGGCACTGGAGTGGAATGTGATATTACAACTTCCAGTCATGAGACCTTGCTTATACTGGGAGCCACAGGGCTGCCATCAGTGTCTTAAGAGTGATGACCCTCAGCAGGGACAGATGTCATCCAGGTGCCACCAAGGCAACTACAGGGAGCAGAGGGTTGGACATTGCACCCCTCACCAATGCAAATGATCATCACAGAATGATGGTCTGTGGTGCACCAGCTATGGCTCAGCATTTCTCACCAAAAGAACTCTCTTCTTGACTGAATCACATCCCTCTTGTCTTGTCTATTCTCTTAGCTAGTGAGGACAATTAAGTCCAGCACATACAAGAAAATGTGTGAATAAAATCAGCCATTAAATGATAAATGATGTCAAAGGAGCAGCATACTATAATTACCTGAATGTAACCTATGTGCTTTGCTCCCCAAGGAATTGCTGTCAAAATGTACTTTGCTATATTTATGAATATTGCCTTATATTTCCTGCAGATCCAGGAGCTGCTGCCTTGTGCAAAGGTATCACCTAATCAATACAATCAATACACTTTTAGTAGTGGTAATGTGCCCCCATGTGAGGTGGGAGCTCTCACAGTGGCTGTAGGAATCAGTCAGCACCAGGGTTTATCTTTCAGCTGAGGATGTGGGAAGTGGCTGAGTGGTTTTGCAGGGGCAGGGGAGTGGGCTCTGGGACACTGGAAATGGTGGGAGGAGAGAGTCCTGTTCTGGAGTGTGGAGATATTAAAATAGTCAGATGGGAGCCACCAGGTAGGCAGATTCAAAGCCAAATTATGCCTTCACTTCCAGAACAGATCAAAAATGAGATGAAGAGTGTAAGCCATTTGGCATCCCAGGTCACTCCATACTCAGGTAAAAAACTCTAATCTTATTTTTTTGGTTTTTTGTTGTTTTTTTTTTTTTTTTTT
>VXBR01000306.1:673558-788432 GCA_013400215.1 Cisticola juncidis | reverse complement strand
GTTTTGGTTTTTTTTTTTTTTTTTAATATAATTTTCCCTTTCCCTCCTGTTATCTCAGCTTCTTTGCTTTAAACTTAGCTCTTAAACAATTTTACTCTTAAGCCCACTCACCAGCTTGGTGCTGTAAAAGAAAACCATGGCCACAGTGTGACTCAGGAAAGCCCAAATACGCTCTTACAGCATCCAGCTGTTCTGAATACCCTGTTTATCATGAGCTGAGGTTTGAGCACAGCATGCCCACACCGAGCAGCACCGCCAGGTGGGCTGTGCAGAGCTGCTGAAGGCATTTTTGGGAGGGCCCTGCTCACCATGCTGTGGCTGCCACCAGCGGAAGGCGGTGGCAGGGGTCTTGGCCTCCCGGGGCAGGTCAATGGACACAACCTGGGGCTCCAGGTAGGACAGGAAATCCAGCTCTCGCAGCAGACTCCAGCTGATCCCATTGTCATTTGTGTACTGAACAACAAGCCCTGTGTTTAAAATGAGGAAAAGCAGTTAGTGTGACTGTGCAGAGCAAAGAGGGGACAGTTCACCCTGTGCTGCTGCTCCCAGCTGGTGCACAGGCCTGATGGGTGCCCCACCCTGCAGGCAGCTCCTTTTGTGGCCAGTCCTGCTGCAAAGGTGACATGGGCCACCAGCTGCCACATGCTATCTCGACTGTTTTCACCAAACTCCAAGGATCAGATCTTTTACACCCTCAGGGAAACTAATGATCATAGCACAGAAATGAGAACAGTGTGATTTTCTTTACACAGTATTTATTTCATGTTGGGTATCCTTGCAGTTTGTGTGAAAGACTAAGTTATAATTCTGATAGCTGGGATTACAATCCTCCTGCTATGTATGCAAGCTCACAGCATCCTTGGAAATTAACTATCATACTATTTAGAAAATTTAAGATAGCCTTTGTATCATGCACCCAGTATGGCAAATACTAGAGCACAACAGAAGCCTAGCAGAGCTCATCAAAAGGTATAATACAAGAAAGAAGCATCTGTGCATATTTCCTCTCTTAAAACTCTTTTATACTGGTCTATGTTCAAAGATAACAGATTTTTCTTTTGGTATCTTATACTGGTGCAAATGAGTGGAGAATCAAACCCTTGGTGTAATCTGTGCTGCAAGATGACAGCTTTCCTCAGTGAGTGAGTCAATGTAAATGCCAAATATGAGCAAAAAATCCACTGATGTTAAATGCTTTATATTGAGAGGAAAATTAATTTTTCTCATCTCTCATGTCAGTGGTCTGACTTTGTGCAACTAGACCACTTTACATGGGAATCTGCTCCCAGAATGCTGATCCTTCTCAAACACCATCCTCCACCACAGCAACTTTAAACATGGGGGTCAAATAAGAGAGGAGACATCTGGGAGAGATGAATTTATTCAGACTAAATGCATTTTCAGCTGCAACTTTAGAATCTTGTGTTTTGGGGAAATCAGGCATAAGCTTGTTTTGGAAGGCAATTTTTTATTAGACCCACTGGTGTAGTTGAGAAAATGAACAAATTCTCAGGTACACAACTTTTCTTCAGGTCAGAAACAGCTTGCCCACTTTATCCTGAACTTGAATTTCATTCCTTTTATTTCAGACCTTATCAAAAGTCCTGTGGACTGGTAAATTTACCTGTTTTCCAACACTATCAAATAGTTTAATACAAGGTATTACACCTTGCTTTGTAAATGCTGTCTTTCTTAGACCATCACAGCTCCCACAGTTACTGCTACAGATGGATCACCATTAGGTTTGGTATAACTAATTATAACTAGAAATATCCATCAAAAGTAAGTAGCTTTCTCCAACATTTATGAAAACTGAGGAGGTAATTGATTTTTCTTAAAAAAAAAATCTTCATGATTTTGTAAAAGAAGCAAAAGGCAAAAACACTGCAGAAGATACAAAATGAAAAAGGCTTATTATAAAGAAAAGGGGCTTTACCTTCATTCCTGGCTCTTGGTCTGTTGCAGGAGTTACCAGCAGTCTTGCTTCCAAGTTGTACATAAAATTGAACTAGCCTATTAAAAAACATAAGATAGAAAAGAAGTGTAATCACCTGATAGCACAAGATCAGTCAGGATAATTTGCATCTCTTAACTAAGGGCATTTTCAGTTAGGTCATTATTCCAGGCTTATTGATTAGGCAGTATTCCCAGAGAAACCAAACATGGGCATAGAAAATAGTGAAGGACCCAAAACAGAAACAAGTGAGGTGGTTTATTAATCTTGTGCCTAATAAATGTGTTTTTGAATGAGTATGAGAAATTAGCAGTTCCATCTCACACAAAAGTGGCAACATCTCCAAAGCAAAGCTGTTCCCTACATCAGATCTTACCGTGGCCTATTGTAACCAGAAATTAGGTGAAGCTTTTAAATACAGCATTAGAGTTGTAAAAAACCTATTACATACTTCTAAACCACCAATCCTTTTTAGATCCTTAAATTCTTGATGTAAACTATTTTCAGTGAAGTGAGTTCACTGAACATTTTGTGAAGTAAACCCTTTGATTTTGAATGTATACATTATGATTTCATTGAATATTCACTTGTTCTCACATCATGAAGTGGTGAAGAAAAATGTTCCTGAGCTGCTTTTCTTGCAACCTGCCCTGAAGTCAGTGCTTTTATCACTTCCCTACCTTCTCATATTCCTTTTTACTGTAAACCACAGCAACTATTGCATCTGAGTCTCTGCATAAACATATTTCCATGTCTTCAATTTTTCCCAAAGCTACTTCCTGCAACTCTTCTAATGCCACAAAACTCCTTGAGAGAACATTGCTGGTTTTACTGACAGAACTCCGGATTAGTCTGGAACATCCCTGTTTAGTGATATTTGAATTAAGTGTAATTCCATCCTTGTGCTCCAAAATATTGATAGTTTTTTTTCCTCCAATCTGCAGCAATTCTGCAGTATCCCTGCTGAGCTTGTGTTTATTGTTGTGACTCTGTGGTTTTAGAGTAGTTTATATTTTCTCCTAGATACACACTATTGTGCTACACAACAACAATTAATTTCAATTAATGTCCTGCTGCTCACTCCCCAAATTTCACTGCATGTCTCAGGAATTCATCTGAGTCTTACTGGCTCATAACTAAGGTAAAAAGCATTGAGATGACTCAGAATGCCATCAGCCTCTAATCTACACATTCTTCACAGATTGTCTCCATTGCACACCAAAAACAGCACCTGAGCAGAGCAGAGAAACTGGACTTAACCCCATGGTGAGATTTTGTATGTTGCAGATTGGCAATGCCATTCTCCTCCTTCCTGGCCAATTTTTAAATTAGGATGATAGAAAATCAGGCTTCCCTAATTCTATTGCATGAAGATAACATCTTCATTTAAAATATAAATTTTGATGTGTATTTTTGCTACTCAAATAATTCTTTATAAGGATAACTCCTTTTACTCTAGAGGAGTTGGTCCTAATTTGTAGTAATTTTGGTAAAATCATAGACAAGCTACATGACTACAGCCAGAGCCAGTAAAATGCAGACAGGACTTCAATTGCCCTCACCCACTGTTACATACACAATATCATAATCCTCCTCTAAATCCAGCTTCTAAATCAGCCACATTCCAGTTCTGTTATCAAAATCTGTCTGCTGTCTGAGATGTTTTGTATATCCATAGGGTCTAGGACAACCCAGAATATCCTCCTCAATCTCATTGCTAAAATAACCCCATAGATAGCTCTAGACAGTCAGGCTCACAGCTCTACACCATTCAGCCAGGTAGGTTCTATTTGTTTGCTGCAGCTCTGTTGTTGGAGACAGTATTCAGGCAATGAAACTCTAGACAGAAGCCTCAGAGGTGAATAGATTTACAGTCCTGGGATGAAATTCTTTTATTCTCGCCAAATGTGAAGATCGTTAAAAAGCAAAACCAAAGAGCAAAAAGCCCCTTTCTGCAGAAGGGTGAATCAGCCCATCTGATCTCCCAGTGTCTGACCCAGAACAGCTCCCTGGGATGGTGGCACGTTCATTAGCAATGGGGTCTGTAAAGCAGATGGGAGCCAAGTCAGCTAACAAGCCAGATGTCACCACTTGGAAAAAATCTATGGATATTCCATGGGTTTTATCTAGATGCCAGGTAGGCACTGTGTGCAAATGCTCCCACTGAACAGATAGTTAACAGTGTCATAAGGGACAGGCCATCAAAATGGGAGGCAGCAGCTCATCAGCAGCCAAAATGCATCCCTGTAGCACACTGGCAGTCAGAGGGATGGAAATGCTGTCTGTGAAATTGTGCCTTTGGTGCATTGGGCTATGCAATAGGGAAGGAATGGAGAGACTCCAGGGGGTTTCTGAAGTGTAAGGCAAAAAAACCCAGTCTGGGTGAAATTAACTTTGACACTTACAGCTCTCTTAGTGCTGTGACATTCTCCTTATATCTGGGGAAAAACGGTGTAGTCAATCACACAAAGGAATAAAAAGGTAATAGGACAAACAAAGCTAAGATTACAATACCACTTAATGTATATACTAAAATTTGAGGGTTTTTTATGGTCATTGACTCCGAGGCACCAGCTTTAGTTTGAAATGCCTTTAGTGTGACACGTGGGTGTGGGTGTTCCCCTGAGCAGCATCACACATCTCAGGCTGGCAAATCTCAGCCCCTTTGGAGCAGAGCAAACCGAGGACACTGAGCCCCTATGGACCATGCTCTGCTGGGAAGAGAAGAGTGAAAGGGAAAATGGTATTTGTACTTAACAAAAAGAAAAAGAAAGTCTGTATATTCCTTACATAAAATTTACACTTCACATTCAAAAAGCTGTAACTGATGATAGGGAACATGCATAGGTAGATCTGCAGGAATTCAGAATGAAAATAAAAATGTAGTGTCTTGCAATATTTTTCAATTTTTCTATCAGGCTCTTCCATGCATGATTTAACAAAACAAGATCTTAAAAGGTCTGGGAAAACACTATTAACCTGAAAAATAAGCAGCTTAAAAATCTACTGCAGGAGTTTCAGCCTTCCTATTCAAACCTGCAATCCACATATCTAACAGTATGCCTTTCAAGGCCTATTTTCCTGCTGTTTACTCAGTCACAAAAAAAAACCCAATCAAAAAAACCCTTGCAAAAAATAAAAGATAACTGTGCAGGGGCTAAGATGACCCCTAATAAGATAACTGAATTCAATGCAAGGAATTACTGAATGCAAAAAGTAATACCAAAATAGGAAAAAGTACTTCCCTTTAATCTCCCCTTTCAAATAACACTAATTTTAACTCCAATAATGAAAAAAAATTCTAGGCTGAGGAATTATTTTCTTTTTAGTATATGGGCCTTTCACTTAACCCTTCACACTCTCACAAACTTCGTGTGCCTTTCCTTCTAGAAAATAGATAGAGTTAATGTTACAGATGGCCTCAAACATTTCAGTGGGATGCATCTGTTCAGAGATGGTGTCTGGAGCTGAATG
Organism: Cisticola juncidis; assembly: GCA_013400215.1. Classification (NCBI taxonomy): domain Eukaryota; kingdom Metazoa; phylum Chordata; class Aves; order Passeriformes; family Cisticolidae; genus Cisticola; species Cisticola juncidis. The sequence continues at coordinate 783,004 of VXBR01000306.1, read as the reverse complement.
TCTAAGTTATACATGGCCAACTCAGGCTGCCTTACAGTTAATGAAAGAAATAAATATGTATTTGCAGAAGACAGAGCATTGGCCTCTGCTGCATGCCCTATTAGGATGAGTTGTGTTGCCCTTTTGAAGCAGCTATTCTCTCCTCTGAACACAAAAGCAGCCTGGGGTAAGTGCTGTAGCATAAAAAGTCTGTGTTCTGATCAAGCAGCATCAGGTAGGTACTACCTTTGAGCACACACCAAAGAAAGAAAAAATCCATGTTGGTGCCATTTGCATTTGAGATGACCACTAGGTTCTGTCTAGCAAACAGCCCAGGGATGTGGCTTCAAGCTTGAATTGTCCAGGGTAGTTAACCTGCTCACTGTGATGCTTACAAAAAAATAAAATACTGATTTATTTTGACATAACAATCAGTTGCAGCAGGAGAGCAGCTCACACTGTGAGTACATGATCAGAAGAGAGATTGTAGTTGCTCTCACCAAGTGCCTCTCTGGCCATTTATGTTTTTGAGGCAGTTTTAAGAGAGAAGACAACCACATTCTTGTGCAAAACAGAAGCAGGGGTATATTAAAAACATCAAGAAGGAGCATTGCTCAGAATTTTAAAACATCTTTAAAATAGTTCAAACTTAGCAAAAACTGAAAGCTTTGTATAAGAATATCTGGCATTAAAAGTGGTTTCAAAGTAATATTAAAACTAAAGGGAACACTTTTCTTTATAAAAAGATTTCTCCATAAAGGAAAGAATAACTCAAAAATATTGTTTTGAATGCAGACTTCTTGAGGAAGTAGTCTAGTCTACTCCCAATATAACACAGGAATGGAAGTGCTCACATCTTCCCAGAGTTCCAGGACAAACATGCACTTGTCCAAAGCATATTTGTCAAACAATTAATTAGTTTAATTAATAACTAATTTACATAATGATCTGACTATGACACACATTTGTCAGACATGCAGGGGACAGAAGAAAGGCAGCTGGTGCAGAGCTGTGCAGTGCCAGGGAGCAGCTGAGGATTCCCCAAACCAGCAGAGCCCTGCTTGCCTGAGCAGGAGGGTGATCACAGTAACCTTTGGCCAATCTTTGCTAGGTGAGCCCACAAATTCAATAATGGAGCAAATCATGGCACTACTTACTCTCAGAGCAGTGTTTGTCAGGAGAAATATCTTTTATTAAGCTAACTGCCAAAATTGTAGAGTGCTCAGGGTTTCAGGTGCCTAATCTCTCATGAGACTGGACAAAGCAGCAGCTAAATAGTGGTTAGAATTAACAGCCCCTTGTTCATCCTAATTACATTAATCAGCTAGGCAATTTGAGAGAAGAGGATAATTGCTACCAATGTAGCAGGATTCAGCACCAGCAGGGAGAGAGGTGAAGGCTTGTTAGCCTCTTGGCTATGCAGAAACAATTCACATTACATTCCTTTGCACTTCTGACAAGTGGAGTAATTCACAACATCTGGCAAACAAACAAAAGCTCCTTGCTATGCCATGCTCATGCCTGCAATTCAGCACACTCAGAGGAGAAGGAGCTTTCCTCCCCAGCTATGGGCAGAGGCTTAGGTTTTGTGCATTCTCAAGACCATGTTTTCTGCCTTAGAATACAATGCAAACTATCTTCTCAGACAGAGAGTTAATGTTTTTATTTTATGCTGCTATTCCACTGTTTCTAACCTAAGTATTTTCTTTCAACAAAAGGAAATAGTTCACCTGCATGAACAAAAAAGTATTTTTCTATCTTTCAGGGTTCTTGTACAGGTTATGACTACCATAAAAAACAAAAACATTTCTCACCTTCTCATATCCACACTTGCAACAGGGCAGAACAGAGAACATGAATACACAGGGAATTGTGAGAAGCAGCACTGAGCACTGACCTGGTGTTTGTGGTGTCCAGGGGAACAGTCCTTGCCTCCCTTTTGCCAGGTCCATTGAAGTACAGAGATTTTCCATCGCTGAGCACACCACAGCCTGTCCCAACCTGACCTCCTGTTATCTTGTACCAGAGAGGGCTTAGCTTCCTCTCAAACCTGTCGAACATCTCACTGTGATTAGGCACATTAGACACACAGGTCCCATGGGATGCTTCAGAAAAAAAACAAAAGAGGGAGACACTTTGGTGAGACTGTGTTGGACAGAGTAAGGGTCAGATACAGTACACTGACACATGCTTCTGTTGCATCTACACGTGACAAAGCACCTGGCTTTTCTAAGAAAATGCCCTAGTGACTGGATTGTAACTTTTTAAACCCACTTTACAAATTTGTATAGGAAGAATAAGCCCTCTTCCTCTAAACTCTAAGATGGCTTATTTCACTAAGTGAAAAACAGCCAAGCTTTATGTTGATAAGGCATTTTTTGCAAACAGAAAAATATTATCCTTCTATATAATTCAAAACAAATCGAACAAAAGATGTTAGCTTATAGCTTTGTTGGTTGAGGGTTGAAAAGATTGCAGTGTGCAACTAGTTGTGTCAATCATTTTTTTCACAGGGTTTGCATTTTGGTTTTTTTCCTATTTCAGCATAAAAGCCTCTGAAACCACAAGTGAGCAGAATTTTCCACAGAAGGGCTTGTTAGAACATATGTTCCCTCCTGGTCCCATGCCATCTGATGGCCAGGGGACTCAAAAATGGCAACAATTCTCTTGAAGATGATCCAAGGCTTTTAAGCAGACTTTTCAGTTTATAATATTTTATTTTGTTTTCTCTTTTACTGCTAGTCCCTTCCCGTTCATACAGATGGCGATGTTCAAAGATTGTGGTTGCCAGAAACATCAACGGTGTCCGCTGCCTTCAGCTGCTCTGCTTTGCCTGTGCCGAATTTAATTTAACAAAACAAGAAAGATTCCTCTTGGCAGCCCGTGCAACGTATGTCATCATGTATTTTTCTGGAATACTGGAGAGGAAACCCAAGATGCCAGGTTCACAGTTTAGCTCAGCCCGTGCCTGCAGTAACCCCAGCTGGGGGGTGTCTTACCCGTGTAGCCCAGGTCACAGAAGCAGACCCCCGAGACGCAGTCGCCGTGGCCGCTGCAGTAGCTGGGGCAGGGCTCGGAGATGTAGACGCCGTCCAAGCCGAAGGGGGGCACGCTCTTGTGGGAGCTGCTCTCCTGGATCCAGCGGAACCGGGTCTTGCTGCAGGGGAAAAACAGCAGTGTAGCTACTCCTGCCTCCAACAGCTACTGCTCCTTGCTTAAGGTTAGAAGGACTTTTCCCAAATTAGCTGTTTGCAAATAGGGCGCCTGGATTTTGTCATGCTACATTTGGGCAGTGTTGCTTAAGGATATTTCTTCCAGACTTTTCGACTGCATTTTGGCTTCCTCTGATTCTCTGGCCCATATCCATCAGTGTGAGGCAAAGAACAAATACATGGTTTTATCAACAACAGCGGATAATTAGATGTGACTTTGAAGATGCTTTTTACTACTCAGTCCAACCTGAGCTGCTAATTACATATCAAAATCCCAGAACGTAATTTCTTACAGTATTCTTGAAAGGAACTTAGTAATGGCAGCGATGCAGAGTTTTCTATGGCATTGTACACTTTTGAGTAAAAAACCTCTAAGATATTTGGATAAAAGAAAAAAAAAAAGCCACTTTCTAAATAGAATGGCAAATAACCATTCTGACTCTTCAATCCCAAAGTTAATCATGATGGTGAGATGGAGATAGGGTAGACCTGGTAAAACATGGATGAAGGGGAAAAAAAGTTATATCACTTATAACTTATCTAAGGCTGCTGAGCTGACACAGCTAGCCCAGAGACAGTCCATCAGTTCATACTCTAAAAGCCTAGTCCCAAAATTTAGTGGCAGGGCTTCTGACATGCCCTTTCTTGGAGTGGCTGCAGATTCCTCCATTGGGTGGGGAGGCCCCTAAAGATTAATCCTGAGCAAGAAATTTGCCCATGGTCATTGTATTGGATACACTGGATAAGTAACATCAATCTCTACTTAATAATTGTTTTCACTAGCTTTAATACAATTGCTTTGATAAAATTTCTTCAATGTTGCTTCATAGTGTGCTATATTATGATAGTTGTTATAGCTCCAATACTGCGTAGTAAATAATTCTGATTAAGATTTTCTTGTCTAATTGTTATCATGATAAATCATAAATAAACATATTTATATAAATATATAATTATATATTTTATATATATACATATATAAATATATATGTAGTTTGCCATCCTTAATCCAGCAGGACAAAGTTGTGTAAAGGTTTCATTACACCTGTGTAATCCTTCAGACATAAACCACTGACAAAGCCTAGGGCTAAGATTTGATCCAGCTGCACCCAGGCTCCTCTCTGAGGAGTTTAGAAAGCAGTGAAGCCCTTTCTGGATCTCACGTCTCAGGGAAGGGCTTCTTGAATAAACTTTGTCTGGAAGCTCCGACTCTGCCCACAACTGTGACTGACTGCATAGAAAACTTGTTGAAGAAAAAATATTTTGGTTATTGATTTCCGGTCTTTAACTTTTGGCTGAATGATTTTACATGAGCTCCAAAGAGGGGAACCGAATTAAAATGTCATTGCCAATATAATGAGTTAACTAATGTCTTGCTTGCTACTCTGCCTAAAAAAATAATAAACTTATTCCTTTTTCTTTTTTGCTGTGCAATGGGGTTTTGTAAGTAGGTGATCATCATGCTCATGCTCAGTAACAAATAATGAAATGGGATGCTTTCTGGTTAACCCACAAACCATGATTTCCTAAGTGGCCCTCAAACTCAGTTTAAGTTCTCAACATGCTAAGACACTTAGTGCAGTCACAATACTTACATTTTTAATGTATTAGCATGAGCTTCTTTTTCCTGATCACATTACTGAACATAATGCCAGACAGATTGCTGCTATTGATTCTTCCCTACTTGTTTTGGGTAAATCAAATCAGCTGGTGTCAGATCTGTGCAATTTGGCACCTGCTTTTATTGGCTAATTACTGAAGAAAGGACAAACTTGTTATGGTACACACTGCTATTTCAAATCCTTGTGGCAGAGGCACTGGCCCCCCTGCTACGAAATATGCCACACACTCAGATGGGATTGAGGATGAGGGAGGAGGATGGGCCAGAAACCCAGAGGAGCACTAGAGAAGCTGCTGGGAGGCAGGAGGCAGGGGGACATGGCCAGGGGCNAGCTTTAATACAATTGCTTTGATAAAATTTCTTCAATGTTGCTTCATAGTGTGCTATATTATGATAGTTGTTATAGCTCCAATACTGCGTAGTAAATAATTCTGATTAAGATTTTCTTGTCTAATTGTTATCATGATAAATNCCTAAAAAAATAATAAACTTATTCCTTTTTCTTTTTTGCTGTGCAATGGGGTTTTGTAAGTAGGTGATCATCATGCTCATGCTCAGTAACAAATAATGAAATGGGATGCTTTCTGGTTAACCCACAAACCATGATTTCCTAAGTGGCCCTCAAACTCAGTTTAAGTTCTCAACATGCTAAGACACTTAGTGCAGTCACAATACTTACATTTTTAATGTATTAGCATGAGCTTCTTTTTCCTGATCACATTACTGAACATAATGCCAGACAGATTGCTGCTATTGATTCTTCCCTACTTGTTTTGGGTAAATCAAATCAGCTGGTGTCAGATCTGTGCAATTTGGCACCTGCTTTTATTGGCTAATTACTGAAGAAAGGACAAACTTGTTATGGTACACACTGCTATTTCAAATCCTTGTGGCAGAGGCACTGGCCCCCCTGCTACGAAATATGCCACACACTCAGATGGGATTGAGGATGAGGGAGGAGGATGGGCCAGAAACCCAGAGGAGCACTAGAGAAGCTGCTGGGAGGCAGGAGGCAGGGGGACATGGCCAGGGGCCTGGTGGGGTGGCTGTGCTGGCAGCACTTGGTGCATCCAACAAACTGGATCGGGGGGTTTTACTGACAGAGTAAGACAGAGAGTAAGGGGAGTGAGAAACTTCAGCCAAATCCAGAGAAGACTGAGAAAACCCTCCTGATTTCAAGGCTTTTTTGAGTCTTCCACCATCTGATGTTTTCTCACTTGTATTAATCTGATGCTGAGGTTGTGCTACAGATGGGCATAACTACCATTCTTCCCTCCTTTGCCTCTGGCTGTCCCAGCTGCCTTCAGTGACACAGCACATTATGCATCAGCTCAAATGCCTTGCTAAAGTTTCTTTGCCCAGTGGTAACTAAAATTAATCCTGTTCAAATGGGTTATTTAATTCACGTGACTTATTACTCTCTTGCTGGTGCCTCTGACCTGGCTGACATGGATAAAGATAATAGAGGGATTGATGTCAGATTAAAAAGTGCTGGGTTACTTGCTGCTTTGTAATCTAATTATTTATTATAGACCAATCTGACACCTTTAAAATGGAATATTCTGACTGCTTTGGGCAGCATCGTATATTTTCCCCAGATCTGCCACATTTTAACACTGCTTTTATTCACAGCTTTGCAGCTTTTCCCTGATGTACCATTCCAGAAGCAGCCGAGTCAGCTAATCCACGGGTCCCAGTGGCACCCCTGGTTTACAGCGCACCGTACCTGGCTGCCAGCGACCTGGGGATGACGATGGTGACTCTGGTCCAGTCCTCGAAGTCCCCGGTGTGGTAGACGGAGGGCTCTCCGAGCTGGCGGGAGCTGCCCTCGCAGCCCCTGGTGCCCGGGGACGCGGGGTAGCAGCCCTCCTTCACCAGCGACCAGAAGAGCCCCGCGTCGTGCGAGTACTGCAGCAGCACCGGCGCCGCGCTGCTGAACTGGTCCGTGCAGCCGATGTTCAGCTGCAGAGGAGCAGAGAGGCAGGGAGGATCTGAGAAACCTGAACTGCTGTTTGAACTCATGTATTGAAAGAGCTCAGTACTTTCTGAGGATCCAGCCTTGAGGAGAAATGGCTTAATAAATAGCGAGACGGCTTCTCTGCATATGCTTTGTAAAATAAAGGTTTTAATAACAACAATAAACATTATAAAGCAAAGAAACACAAGGTGAACACAGTGTAGAAGACGCTCTTACACTGGCTAAGGCATTCCAAAAAAGCCCCTAAGTTCTTTTGTGCTCTTTCTTAAATACTGAATGACCTAGGTGGGCTGTTTGGCACTTTGCCCCTGAGACTGGCAACAGCCTTTGAGGTGCACTTCCAAAGCCCTATCAGTGCCTCTGTGCTGGCACTGAGCCAGTTACAGTGAGCAGGCTATAGAAAATTCTAGTTTAACGTCCTTATATGTTTCAAGGTAAGGTGAAACTTTTCCCCTTATACAGAAACACTTGTTTGTGTGTAAAAATGAACTACTACACTCATGGGCTGCAAACCACCTTGGACTTTTTGCCCTGGGAGGCTTAATGCTCTGAACCCTGCTGGCAGACAGGGACTGATGCTTGGAGTCTATTTTCTACATGGAAATGAGACATTTCCTGGTAAAAATTCCCACTATTCCTTCATTATGGTAGCTGGGTTGAGCACTCAAAAAGGTGCAAAGAACTTTCTGAGAGTCTCTGCACATGACAAGTCCCAAAGAGCAAACTCTGTGCAGGCATCTGCATGCCCGGGAGTGGAAGGAGCTGTATCCTCTGGAATCCATCCCACCTGCAGACCAGTGTGCCCCAGTGTGCCCAGAGGATCAGCCTGACTCCCAGGTTAGCCCGAAACACAGCCTTGTCACTGGCCTTGCAGGAATGATGTCTAAGAGTTGCACTGCAGTTTGAGCCCCCAGAACAGAGTAAAATTTGGATTAAGAAGAAAAATGCATATTAAAATGAGAAATGAGAGTGCAGCCAAGACCAAAATCAACTGCTGATTGGAAGTTCAGTTTCATTCTTCAAGCTATCAGGAAAATATTAGTTTTCATTAATTTATTGCAGAAATTCTACTCGAGCCGTAGAATGTGAAATGTAAAACAAAATCATTCATGTAAAATGAAATAATTCTAACAAATTACTGTCTTTGAGCTTATCAATGCAAAATTATCCCAGTCTGCTATTTAAAATGGAAATTTCACACACTTACGAAAGCATGCAAATAGGGCTAACACATTTATGTTCAGGCTGAAAAGATTTCCAAAAAACTATAAATTCAGTCCTTAAATAATAAACTTTATAAAGAAGAACTCACTCTTCTGTGACACATTCTTATGTTTTGTATAGTTATGTTACATTGTCAAGTGCTTCAGTGATGGAAGGTGTATGAAACATTTCTAAATAATTTTTTTTAACCTAGACAATTTCTTAATTGCTGTTGATCATCAAATCTAGAGAATGGAGACTTAGTCACTGAAGTATAGGAAGGTGGTGAAGAGGTAAATAGCATCTTTTCCAGGCTAAATGGTGTTTACATACTGAGATATCCTTGGGTTTTAGGCAGTTTAAAGTTTAAACATGCAATACTCACAAGAAATTTGTACTGAAATCTCTGTTTGTATAGCATTTTTTTTGCATATCTTTTAGTTGAAATTTGATTATTTTACAAATCCCAGTATTTCTAACGAACATTCCTATTTATAGAACTGTGGGAATTATATTTGAAAAGCTGCCTGTAAACATCTGATCTGTTTAATAATTCCACTTGTAAATTATTCAGTGTCTGTATCCACCAATTATGTAAGGACCATGTATTTGTGGGGAGCTCATTAAAATTACATTGCAACCAACTTCTAGAATTCACCAATGGGATTTCATTATAAACTCAATAAAATTTTGATTAGGGTTCAGAAACAAGAGCTTGTCAAAGCAAATACACTTTCTTTGGAGCCCATATTCTGATGTATTGTCAGACCACTGAAATTTTTGTAAGCTCTTTAAAGAAGAAAATGCTAATTGGAGCCTATATTCATTGACACAATAAAAGTAAATTGTATGGAAAAACCACACTGGAGCATAGAGCAGTGTGTAAGTCCTTAAATAGTTTAAAATACAAAACATGTACCCAAACCACTTTGGAGATTTTGTACTCACAGAGTCCCAGATGGGATAAATCCTTTATTGCTTGACAGTGCAGTAGCATTTCCTAGTACTGACTTGAATATAATGACAGTGACTTCTACCCACTTCTGAAATGTGCTGAAGAGCAAAAAGCTTTAAGACTTCTCCAGAGGAGTAAAAATGCTTTCCTGCACCAAGGTTTTGGCTATTCTTCTAGAAAGCAGGATGGCATTTTATTCTGTATGTTTATTCTGTATGGGTTCATACTTATGCTCTTCACATCTTTTTATGCAATTGTCTAATTTATCACCTTCCTTTGAACTGTGGCCCCAGTGGCATCTTGCAAGTTTTGGCTAAGGGCAGTTTTGCTGATATCCTTGCACAGATTTCTTTTTAAGGCATACCTTGAACTGCAGGACGTATCCAGGCTTCAGAGTTAAATCTCGAGTCACGGCAAACCGGTCTCCATCTGATTTACCGAAGAGCATGGCAGAGGGGGTGGCAGAGCAGAAACTTTCATTTTTGGTCATCCCTTCGTTGGCCAGCATCAACCATACACTCATCTGGTTCATGGGGTAATCAAATGCTGGCTTTTCATAAAAGTTCTGTTAGACATGAAATGGAAAGCCAGAGGTATTATCACCTTGCAGTGTGACTTCAGAATAGTGCCCAAAATTATGAACTTTCAAATTTTGCAATTTTTATTTTCTGTAGTTTTCAAAAAATTTTAATTTCCAAAACTTCAGTCCTGACTTTTTGCAGAGCTACATCATTACATCCTCTGTCACAAAGCTTAGGAGCCTGACAATTTTGTGGAAAGACCCAGGCTGTTCCCACAGAGAGGCACAGCTGCAAGCACTACAGCTGTCTCCTAAGAGACACACATTTTCTTTGAAAATACAAAGAAAACTGTATTAAAACAAGCCTTCTAACAGGATAGTTCCTGTTTCATGGGGATGCCCATATCTGGCTCTTGCTTATTACCTGTGGTAAGGTGGGATTAACAACAGGAATGATGTGCTTCTGCTTCTCTGAGAGAATGATGATGTCGTCGATGGCCCACTGGTCGTACCCTTCCCCTGAGAACACCGGCTGCCACCAGCGGAACCTGGTGCAGGGGGTCTTGGCTGCAGCTGGCAGCTCCAGATACACAAACCTGAGAACAAAATTCAGCAGAACCTCAGAGAACATGACTTGTGGAGAAATACATCGCTCAACAGGGAAAAGAGGCAGGAAAGCCAGCACCTATCCTACCAGTCCTCGGTGATTTGTGAGTCCAGAAGGGGCAACGGAGCTGGGGAAGGGTATAAGTGGGAAGGGTATAACTCATATGAGGTGCAGCTGAGGAAATCTGGGTTGTTTAGTCTGGAAAAAAGGAGGCTCAGTAGAGACCTCATTGCTCTCTACAACTACCTGAAAGGAGGTTGTACTAAGATGGGAATTGGTACCTGACAGGCAACAGGGACATAAGTACATTGCCTCAAACTCTGCCAGGAGAGGTTCGGGTTGGACAAGAGGCAGAATTTCTCCACTGAAAAGGTGGTCGGGCACTGGGCCTCCCTGGGTTGTCCAGGGAGCTGGAGGAGTCACCATCCCTGGAAGTGTTCAAAAAACCCCTGGATATGGCACTTAGTGCTGTAATTTACTTGATATGGTGATCTTAGGTCAAAGGTTGGATTTCATGATCTTGGAGGTCTTTTCCAGATTTAATGATTCTATGATGCCATTAGTCTATTTTTCCATATATCTAGATACCTCTTTTATACACTGCATATCAAGAAGCCTTCTTTGTTCTTCTGGTCTGTGGAGAATGTAAACTCTTTAAGAAAATGTCTGGTTTTTATGCTCTATTACTGTATTGCCAAACACAATAAGGAACTGATCTGAGCTCTCTAGCTTTGAATTAAACTGTTCAGCTGATCCATGTTCAGCAAGTCTTATTTTTTTTCTGATGCCAGGAAGGGATAGTGACATAGCCTGGCAAAATTAATTTCTCATTCTCTTCTGCTGATTGGTCCTATTTGTAGACAAAAGCATCTTTCTGTTACAATCCAAAAGATTATGTAGCAGTTTTCCTCGGGTAAAAATATTTCAGGCCTCCTATAGAGATCATTGAAAAAGAACTTAAGGTTTACTCAGTATCTCTATGTTCAGCTTAAAAATCTCCTTACAAAAATAATGTTAAATAAAAGTTCAAGTTTCAAGCCTGATTACATGTCAAAATTTACAAGAATTAGTTACTTGCCCAGTCCTATTTCAGACAGCTTATATATATGCATTTATACATACAGTCCTTTATACATACAAACTCTTTATTTATATGGTTTTTTTTGTACCATGCACTCTGCTTCACTTGCCAGTTAGGCAGAGAGAGGAGAAGGAATTCTTTTTCATTTCTTCTCCAGAGAATTCCTAGATTTACTGTTGGAGAATAGGAACTGGAAAATGAGATCTGGACCACATTTGAAACAAGGGAAAAGTAAATCTGCATAGCTATGTTCAGTAATGACTATCACTCTTCATTGCTCAGAAAGGCAAATGTTTTTTCTAGAAATGTATTGGAGAGTCCAGTACTGAAGCTTTCATTATTTAGCTTCTTTGTTGGGCATGTCCTGTAATTTTGACCAAGTAGAGACCAAAGCACTCACCTAGTAGATGAGGGGAAGTGGGTAGCTGTGGTTTGGATTTTAGGAAGGCTTTTGATACTGTACCTCACAGCATCTTTAAGGACAAGTTGTCCATCTGTGGATGAGTGGGTTCACAACGTGCTGGGGAGGGCCTGGCTGAAGGACAGAGTTTGAGGGGTTGTGGTGAATGGGGTCACTTCTGCCCAGGGCCTGGCCACCAGAACTGCTCCTCAGGTTCAAACCTAGGGAAGGCCTTTTCAAGGCATTTTTCAGTAATATGGATGTAGGGGTTAAATGCACCCTTTTGCTGATGATACCAACTGGGAGGTTCTAGCGACTCTCTTGAGGGTCAAGATGTCTTGCAGAGGAATCTTGACAGATTGGAGCACTGGGCTTGATTCATGGGATAAAATTTAACAAGTGGAAATGTTGATTCTGCACCTAGGATGGAGTAACTGAGCCCAGTGCAGATCCCTTCTACCTGAAATAGTTCTATTCTATTCTATTCTATTCTATTCTGTTCTGTTCTGTTCTGTTCTGTTCTGTTCTGTTCCAAATTCAAGAGTTTTGTACCTGCAAGTGCCTAGATCACCTCTAGAAAACAACAGTCAGCCAAGTTATAGAAGTGCTTCCTAAAGCATTGCTCATTGCAATGCAAAATGACAAGATGAGAAGATAAAATCATTTGTATGTTGAAAGACATGGACTATGGGTAATACAAATCATGTTAACACATTGCAGACAAATACAACTTAAATTTTCACCAACAAGGTATCTGAGAGTATATTTGAAAGGCTGAACCTGATTTCTTCTCCTTAAATATTTATTTAAAGGAGCTTTTGCTTCATATGACATTAATATATGTTCATTATACCTGAAACCAGAGTCAGAGGAAACAGAAGATTTCTACATCTCTTACATCTCTTTTAGGCAAGTTCTGTATTTGTTTGCTAATGTTATGCAGATATTAGTATTTTAGTCATGTTTCACATAGGAGGTAATTTTACTTCAGGAATAGGAAGGAAAGTGATAGGAAATTTTATATTTTACTTCAGATTTTAAGGCCTACTTTCATTGCATTTTTTATTCCTAGTGACAGGAGTTTACTGAGCCAGCCGGAAAAAGTTTCTATATAATGATGACTTCTAAGCATTATAAGCTTAAATTATTATTCATGTTTTCATAAGTTGAGAAATATATATTTTTAAAAGCTGATGCCATATGGATTGGTTAGTTTAGATCAAAACTATACCTGGGCTTGCTGAAGTCAGAGAAATACATTTCTGCTAGCAGCTGCCAGTTGATCCCGCCGTTATTGCTGTACTGCAGCAGCACACCTTCTTCTCTGCTATCAGGCTTATTGCATGAAGAAGTCTCTCCTCCAATCTGGATGTAAAACTGTACAAAATCCACCCATGTTGTGTCCAAATCCCAGCTTACCAGCTGTCTTTTCCCAGCCTACAATACAAAGAACAGAGGGACAATAATATTTATTTTAATTATGGCACCTTCACAATTAATAGATATATTCAAAGTCCTTCACAGATGAATATTACACACAAAATTACACAACATGGCAGACATTAACTTCTGTACCCACTTGGCTTTTTTTGCCTTTCAATTATTCTGCTTAGCTATTCTTTATGTCACCCTGATTTGATCCCACAAGAACTTTATTATTTGATTTCAACACACAATGCAACTTCACAACACAATTTCCACACAAGAATTTAATCTCATTCCCCCATGGCCCCAATTCAGACTTTGACTTCAGAGGACAAAGAGCAGCTGCTGGATATCCTGAATCAACCTGGGCTAAATTTTTAAGTATTCAGCTTTCTGTTGATAATGCATAGAGCAGTAAAAGACCATTTCTCTAGTCTTATTTCCCTGGTCAAATTTTGCTTTGTACAAGATTACCCAGTCACCTGAAATCAACTCCTGTAATACCTTGCTTGAAGTACATCTCCTACACAAGAACTAGGGAGTGGCATTTTGTCTTCATGCCTCAGCTGAATAAGATTTGTTCCTACACAAAACTATATTCTTCTCCTAGTAAGCATTGCAAATCAGGAATGTCTCAACTGAAACCTCTGGATTTAGTTTCAAGTTTACCTAAGCATAGCTGAGAGAAACAAAAAGCCTTGTAAAATTTAGTGAACAGCCCTTCCAAGTATGTTTTTGAATTTAGGAGGTCAATGTTGTCACTCCGTGCATATTCAGAAGACAGAGCATATTCATCTGAAAAAAAAGCTTTAAGCTTTAAGAGCCTTTTTTGTAACTGAAATTATCCAATACCCCTCTTCCCTTTCTGCCCTGGGGCTTGAGGCTGAACTTGTGGACCTGCACATCAACCTACAAGATGCTGATTTGGACTATGAAGCTGCCTGTGCCAAGGCAGGACCCAGGATGAGGGCAGTGTCCCCAGAGAGGTGACCTGCATGCCTTACCCCTGGCACAGCCCTGCCCCAGCACAGCATCATGCTGCCACAGCCTTTTGTAGGTAGGGCAAAGCCATTTGTGTACAGCTGGAGAGGGGATGCAGGGATCATATTTCTGCATTTATTAAAGTAGCTGCAACCTGGCATCAGCCCCCCAAATGGATCACAACTCTCATCATGCCTACTGTTTCTAATTCCTTTAAAAATCCATGTGTTTCTGTCCATCTCCAAGCATAAAAAGGTTTAAAAAAGGAAAACCAAGGCTAAGTTATGACACCACGTTTTAAGCAATGTTTGTGGTTTTCCCTCTCACTTGTACATTTAGGATCCTTATGACAAATTTCCAAACAAACTTGAAATAAGCAAGTGATGTGTTCTAGCTGGACACAAGCAAGAAGATTTAGGAGCTGAGATTTAAAGTATCATCTGTGTTTTTTAATAAGGTGACAGATGAATTTAAATCCTGTTCCATTCATCACCTCTTTCTTTTTCTGCACAGCTGAGGGTAAACCCAGCAGAGATAAATGTCTACTGCTTTCTCTATGAGAATATTTTGCTTTGCTGGTATAACAGCCTGGATGCTGAGCTCATTGTAGACCCTACCAAATAGGCCACCTCACCCTGTGGGACAGACTTCTGGAAGCTGAGCACATGGGGGTCTGAAGTTTTGTTGGCTTGCACCACTGATGGCAAGGCAATAAAACCTGTGAAGAATCCTTTGACTCTCAAAAAGCTCATACAGGATACAATCATACTGCTTTAGTCTGGAATTGTCCTTGTTTTGGTTTATTTGGTTGTTTATTCCCAGCTGAGATGGGAATTCCCTCCTGGATGGTGCCATGAGAGTGAGAACTCAGCCTGGGATGCAGCCCTGACCTTCCTGGTGCAGCCCCAGGTGGCTGACGCTGGCCAGGGTGACACTGATAATCTCTGGGCAGTTTGCTTTCACAGCTCATTGGAGGCACTGGAAGTTGAAACTGCCACCATCAAATCCTGACCTGCAGTGGGCCAAGCTCTGATCTAAAACTATTACAGGTGGGTTTTCCATTTCTGCACCCCTCAGCAGTTGTGTCTGCCAAAGGGGTAACTACAGAACCAGGTAAATTGAGAGGGGGCATGAGTGACATAAAGCCTCAGGGGAATTGCAGGGCCTAATTGAAAGAGCTCTGAATTAGTGAACACACCTACAACTGATTAAAATGAGTTGTAAAGCAAAAGATAGAGGGTTGTCAGAACAAAGCCAACATTAATTCTGGCAGCAGTAATTGATTATGGCAGCAAACATTAGACGTTCCAATAAAAAGTGTCTGTTTGAGCAAATCAAAAGAAATGCGAATATGAGCTCCCCAAAACAATACAGAACTCTTTGGCAACTATAAAAATAATTTTTTATTATCTACCAGTATGGCCCCTAGATACCTTGAGAAAGGTCTAAACAGAAATTAAATAAACCACCTTCTGTTGACAGCACACAGGCTGCTATTACTCAAGAAATTAGTGATAACATAACCCTTAGAGATCAATAGAAAGAAGCCAAGAATTTCTAAATGAGTTTTTCACTCCTCCTTAGCAGGAATCAGAAGAAAGATCATAGCAGGTTAATTCTAATTTAGCAAACTACTTTGGAGAAACTTGGCATAAGGAACCAAGCCAGAAGGAAAAACATCTAACAGGAAAGACAATTATGTATAAAAATCCAATTATCACAATTAGCTAGTTATACTGATTGGTCTATTAAAAAATTTTCAGTTCAGAGCTCTATTTCCAGGGGAGCTGGATTTGATACTATGTAGGAGTGCTGAAAATTATTTCATGGGTTAGATTTTTGTAATGAGGTAAACAACACACAATTACACAGCGTTGCATATTGGGTTATTCTTCTGGGACTAATCTGGCTCTCATGACAGCAGCAGCAGTTTGATCAAACCTTTAAAAGAGAAGCACATAGCTGCATTTATACTCTTCCTTTCAATTAAGAACAAAACAAACCTTAGTACTAGACCTGAGGAGCAACAACACAAAAATAAATCTGTGATTATAACGCATAACCTTACATCTGGTCATAAAGATGTCTTTTTATTTTAGCTATAATTGCTACTAATTAGCAGAATTCCCTATATCTCTTTCCTGTTCTATTATTTTTTTTTTGTCTGCAAAGTATCCAAGCTATACAAAAGAATATTCTCCTTCAGGTTAACCATTTTCTAAAAGCCTAAAAAAATAGTTTTTTTCAATAGTTTTGTTCCTGTGGCCTGAAACTAAGCTTCTTGTCCCTTGGAAAGCCAACCTTTCCCCATCTCTTACCCAGGACAGTACAGAAGAAACAAATGGGAGCTGCTGGATGCTGCAAACTGATTCTTAAAAAAGAAAATGTACAAGTAAGACATTGTGAATATACACACTTCCCAGCACACTGGCAAATTACCACCTTTCATTACAGCTGCTATTTCTTGAACACATAGTGCATGTGTCTTTCCCTATCTCTTTTGATTTCTTTGTTCTTTACCTGCAGAGCACAGCTGTGCTGTTTAACACACTTCTAATGCTGTGTATAGCTCTCTGCCACCTCCCTTTTCTTTGCCACACAGCCACATTATGCTCCACAGAAACCTGCCTTTATCAGCCTCCCAGCCCTCTCTAGTACCTTGTTGAAGTAGAGAGAGGAGCCAGATGAGATGACCCCACAGCCCTCCTCAGGCTTGACGATCTCTCCCCCAATAATTTCCTGCCACTCCGTCTTCAGGGTATCTGGGTTCTCAAAATCAGACATGATGGTTGAGGAAAGGGGATTTTCAGGCTGGCATTCAGTACCCTGAAACCCTGAATCACACCTGGAAGGAAGTGCAAACATAACAAGTTTTAAGGACTTTATTTGACACTAACAATTAGTCAAGGTAGTGCACTGACCTTATGAAATTTGGTGTGAAATAACAAATCATTCTGGGATTGCAGTTTTGTATGGTGGAAACAAACCAAAATAACTGAAAATGGGAAAACCCTGTATCTTTTTTATTAAACAAAGAACCCCTATGGTGTTCAGAAAGTTTGAAGCAGGGAGCAGCAGTCTGTGTCCTTCCTGTCCAGCAGTCCTGGTCCTTGCCATTCTGACAGTGGCTGCCAAACAGAGCTGAGCTGGTCCCTGGCATCCTTCTGACTCAGCAAAGCAGCTCTGGCCCTGAGCTGGGGTTCTTGTGCAAAGGGCTGGAGGGGCCACCAGGACACCTGCAGCAGAGCAGCCCTGTGCCACTGGAAGCTCTTCCAGTGCTTGGATCTGCCAAGGCTTCTTGGACAGACTGGTGTGGAGCAACTGCAGCTGATGCTGCTTGAATGGTCAACCCCTCGTGGTGCTTTAGATTTTTTAATGTTTAATCCAAAAATAAGAACAACAGCTAAGAAAAGGAAAGTATGAAATGTAATAGGGTGCCTGAAGTACCAGGGGAGCATTGTTAAGAGGGACTGGGAGGTGCTTCCTACCTGCAAACCCCGTGGTCACACCAGCCGTGCCCGCTGCACATGTTGGGGCACTGCTGGCCGATGTAGATGTTGTCCAAGGCCCACTCATCCTGGGCTGTGTAGTAGCACTGGCTCCAGCGGAAACGTGTGGCACTGGACCTTGAAATCAAAAACAATGCATTCATTTCTGATTAAATTCTGATTTACAGAATGGCAGGAAAAGAGGTAAACATAACCGGAGGAAAAAATGAAGTTAGTATCCCAGTCACAGCCGAGGCTGCAAAGGTGGCACAATCAAAGACAGATTCTGGCAAATTAACTTTCTATATGATGCCACTCTCTGCACCAGGCTATATAATGGACTTCCCAGTGATGGACGACATTTCTGAGGAAGAGCACATTGCAGGGATTTTGAGCATTATTTTAAGGTAAGCCTAACTATGAATATTACTGGATTTTTATTATGTTATGGTTGCAAAATTTGAAAGGTGAATCTAGGGCATGACTTTGTTTTTTATATTTTTCATCACAGTTAACAGATTATAAACTGTCTAAAGAGGTTTCTCCTGATATTTATTATTTAAAAAATTATTAAAGTTCTTGAGTGCAAGTGAATGCCAACTATTTCCATTCAACAATAGTTGACTTGGTTTTTTTTTTTTTTTTTTGTACCTATTTTTTTTCCACACTGCAAATAACTTGATCTTGGCCAACAACCTAAAAACTGTAACACCCAAGGTTTGCAGTGAGGAATTATCAAATTAAATTTCTTGCCTAACTAAGCTCTGGATATTTGTAATAGTCTTCAAGCACAAAGCCTTGCTTTAGCTTCTCCTTTCTAAATAGTTTTATCTTCAACAGCTTGTTTTTCTTTACAATAGGGAAGTCAGCTAATATTATCCATTAAAAATGCTTTCTGTTGGCCCTTTAGGAGATTGTCCAGTGCAACACAGACATTTTCCACGGGAGTGACTCCTTCTAGTCAAACCCAGCCTGACACCCACCACCCTCAAAAACCAAAGCTGGAGAATAAAGTGAATCAAGAGAAAAGCAATCTTTGTCATCATGAAGCCTTTTCAAGCTGCCCTGCCAAACTGTGCACATCCAGCAAGTTACAGACACTGGCTAGTGGCCACACCCAAATGGGGGACACAGAGACTTTCCACTCCATGCTTGTGTCAGAATGAGATTAAGAAAAATACATTGCATGTGAAGTGAAACAAAGATGGGAAATTGTTCATCATGATGGAGCAAAAGGGGCTGTGCTGGCTGCACAACGGGTCTGGTATAAAGGGGTGGTGGCAATGTGGGCACTGAGGCTGGATTGCATTGATGTAAAGGGGTGGGACAGGGAAAGCAAGGCTGACTGAAGAGAATTAAGAATCCAGTTTTAAAATGGGACAGGCCTGTGTCTGGTCAAGGGCAGGTTGGGGGTGCTGGGGATGAGAAGCAGGCAATTCCTATTAGAAGCTTCTTTTTTAGCTTGTTTCTGAGCCATATGGTTACTTTATGACAGCACAGGCTATAATGCTGTATCTCTACTGTGAGATACAAAGCCCTTTCCCCACCCCCAATAATTTATGTGGAATAAGACTTATTAAAATGAGTATTGTAAAGGTGGCTGAGCCACCTGCTCACACGTATGGAAGTGAAGAAACAAACAGAGCAGGCTTGTGCAGCTGAAGTGGGCAGAGTGGCAGAGCAATTAGCCACTCTGGCACATATGAGGAGTTTGGTACATTGCATGGATAAATTTTTACAATACCAGTTTTGAATTTCTTTAAAAAACAAGTGAAGCTGCCCAAGGGCTTGATTTTTAATTGAAATTACCCTTGTTGCCTGTTTTAAGTATCTGTTTGATATTGCAAATACTGTAAGCATTTTTACAGCACTCAGAGTTAATCTGCAGGGGCAAATCTGCTGATTAAATACTCCCTCAGGATATAATGCATTGATGGGTTACATTACAAGAGCTATGAATTATCCATTAAAAGTGTACAATACCAGTAATCAGCACACTAAGGACTTCCTAGGCTTGTGCAGGCTCAATGGGCAGTCAATATTGACCGCAATTATTTACTGTTTGTTTTTGGAGTGCTCTGAAGTCAGCACATCTCTTTGGTGCTGAGGTTCATGCTCACATCAGTGGCACCCCAGAGATCCCTGACAGAGGCTGTAGGCTCTGGAAAGAGCCGTAATGACTGGTGTTAACTCTAATGTGTGCTGAGGAAAATGACAATACTGAAACCAAAAATGTTGTTAGAGCAGGCAAACGCACTCCCTGTGAACTCCCAGCACAGTAAAAGTGTCATGTTATCTTTCCAGGTAGCAGGAGGGAGAGAATGGTTTTCCAGCATCTCTGTTTTTCATCAGGGAGAGTGCATGAGTGGAGCTGGGGTGTGAGACCCTGCAGCCTTGGGGTATTTACAGCAAGCTGGGGGAGATTTACAGTGATACAGAGGCAATTTCACCATGCCATGGAAGTCTCGTGTGCCCAACAAGTGGTGGTGCCCCCTAAAAAGAGCTTGGTGTGGCATTGATGGTGTTGCCTTGGCCACTCAGTGGCAGGAGCAGATGAGCTGAAGGGTGGCTGTGCAGGTGCCCCAGGGCTGGCTCAGGGCACAAGGCTCACACTGACCTGCACAGACAGAGGGGAGAGCCCAGCCCTGTGCAATGACAGAGGGCACCTCTGTGCCCAGGGCAGCACAACCCCTGGAGCCCCATCTGAGGAGATCCCTGTGCAGCTCTGCTTTGGGGCTGTTCCCAGGGCATGGCAAGGCACAGAGCTGCACCAGAGCAGACAGCCCTTTGCTGAGGATCGTGTGGGTTTCACCTGACCTAAAGGTTTCCCTGCAGAGTCTCACTGTCCCATTCCTGATGCAGGGGATCACCACCCTCCAGGTGCAGAGCTCCATCTGCTTTCTCAGGTTCCAGATGTTGGCTGCACATCAAACTAAGGCTGCACTCAGCTCCACTTGTTACTTAGAAGATGCCCCAGATGAATGCAGTGATTGCAGGAGGGGTTTTTTTTCTCTTATTTGAGGGGAAGGGAGGAAGGGAGGCGGCTCATTACTGCCTGGAGATGAACATGTGGCCCAAACAGAGGTGTGTGCAGCAGCTGGAGGCTGGGGACAGTCCTCAGGGAGACACATCTGAGCAGGGAGGAGTTTCTTATCTGCAGACAGACAGCTCTCCCCTGGGGACAGCTTTGGCACCAGGGAATCCCACTGCCCCCATTGCCCCAGGCTGCCAGGGACAAGGGTTGCCCTCACCTTCCCACCCAGCCTCTGCCAGGGGTCCTGTGGGAAGCAATGCCACTGTCACACAGCTGTGGGCAGGCAAAACTCTATGGATTCAGGGTCCTCCCTGGGTGAGGGATAATGTGTTTTAGGCTGAATTGACAATTGCAAAAGCTGCTGAAAATGCTGCTGAAAAACCAATCCTGCTCACTGTTTTTGAAAGCTTTCCAAGGCTGCTCTGCATCTCAAGGTAACAACGGTTTAAGAGGATTATGCTGTTAAAAATGGTAATCAACCATTTAAAAAAGCCATGTTAATTAAGAAAAGAGAATAAGGAGATGAGCGTCAGCTGCATTCTCAGTGATAAAACACTGGTTTTCTGGACAGTCACCATTTGGACATCTATTGAAATGGGAAGTGCAGCACTGAGGAGTTTTGAAAGCATCTCTTAAAAGCAAAATAAGCTTCCCTAGTTTTTCACAGTTTCTCCATTTTTTAATGTTACTGGAAAGCAATCTGACTCTCTAATGACATTATGTCTAAGTCAGGTTGGTGTCAAATAGAAGTCATTTTTGTTGTGTGACATTTTGCATAAGCACAAGCAAATCATTTCCCAGAAGTACTGCAACTGAAATGATGTTCTGTTATAGAATTTTTCTGATATGTGAGTTAAAATAAAATCACTGCCTTCCCTCCTGATATTAAAAGCCTTAATGATCTAATGCAAATCTATGGCTGATAAAATTATATTTGCTACCTTCTGAGTTACCATAATTACATTTACCCAATTATCCTGAAGCTCTCATTCAGTCATTAGGTGTTGATTTGTTTATGAAGTCAGCAACTGACAGCTGCTTGTATCTCATTAAAGCCTGTTCATATGTAAATGCCTTGCATAAAACTGAAATTAATTTTCATCAGTGTTAGAAATGTTCGGTTCAAGTACAATACAATTTCAGCCAGCAGGTGCTTACATTTCATTTCTTCACTACAAGTCTCATTCTTACAGCAGATTTTCTACCATCCCAAATCTCACATAACATGGGGACCTTGTACACTCGTGCTTGCTGAATGCAGAACATCTACAGATCTGCAGAAATACCAGCACGCCCAGAAAGCTTTACAAGAGAAATAGGTGCTGTAATGAACAATTTTCCAGCTGCACGAGCACAGTGCCCCAGCCTGACACTGCCACACGCCCAAGGTGCAAACCCTCAGCTGGGAGCATCCAGGGATAAAAGCTGTGGCAATCACAGCCGGGCTGGGCAGGGGTGTGAGGCCATGCCGAGGCCACCAAGGGCCAGAGCACGGCTAATGAGGCATTCCTGAGCCCTCCTTTAGGGGCTGTTTCCCTGGCAGTAAGCACAGGGCAGGCTGTGGGTTTGGCAGCCTCTGGTGAAGCAGAGGGAAGGTTCAGAGATGATATCTCCTCCTCAGCCCAGTTTTGGGAAGGCAGAAGGCCTGGTTCTCCACCTCTGCACTGTTCTTCCTGGCCATCACCAAGGTTTTGCCTCTGTGTGGTGGTTACAGAGGATGCAGGTGGGGAAGGGACAGGAGAAGGAGGGAGGGCACCCCAAAGAGGAGCCCTACAGAGCATTTTCACTGCCAGCACCTGGGACAGCTCTGCGTGGCTGGGCTGGCAGCGGAGAGCTGCACACGAATTGTCACCAACCATGCCCAGGGTGTGGAGAGGCAGAAACTTGCTCTCTGCTCACAACCCTGCTCTGAAAACCTGTGAAAGATCCCTTCCAGCCTCAACCCGAAGGAACTGTTGAGCCCTTAGCCTGCTCTTTGCCAGTGGAAAGGAATGTTGGAAAGAGGGGAAAGGGGTGAGAGATGCTGGATTGTGTTTGGTGGGGAACATGCAGCCACCCTTCCTCTTCACCCTGATAGCACAACACAACACAGAAAGTGTGTTCTATGAAGAGCAAAGAGATTTTCAGTGGTAATTTGTACCTTAATTACAAACAAAACTCTGCTAACAGACAGGAATCCCTTCAGACACAAGACAGAGTGTGAAATATTTATGATTCGTGCACAGCATAGAACAGGAACCTGGCTATTACTTCCTCACATTTCTCCCCACAGTCTCCTAAATAAAAATGGAATTATATGCTTTGGTCACCTCATATGCTGAGAAAAAATAGTAGATCCTAAAGACAAAGAGGGCCACAACATTGGTATCATCATCAAATACACAGTGCATAATAACTTGGAGCAGAGTATATATTTTATAAATTAGGAATAACAGTCTACTTTAGAGTGTAACTCAAAAAATTGTAGATTTTTAAACTCTTAAGTGCCTGTGTGAACCACAGGTTTTGCAGATGGTGGCATATAATGGCATGTAAGATTTAGTACATTATAATCTAACTACAAAGCAGTTATTTGCAGACTTACTAGCACCATTTGGTATTATCTGATATGATACATTCTAAGGATTTAATATTTGCCTTTGATGTTTTTCCTAGAAATAGAAATTCTGAACTGGCTGTTGAGTAAAAAGGTCCTGTGTGTTGAAGGAAGGTATCATTGTGGTGTGGTTGTTGGAAATAGGCTGTGCTGAGGCCATGTAGAGTGCAAAGACATAATGAAGAAGGATGGGGAAATAGAATAATTACTTAATCTGAGCAAGCTTTCATTGCAATTGCTGTGATGGATTCAGGTCAAACATAATCAAAATGTAGCTTTAATTGCAATAATTAAATTCTCAAATGAAGGATGCCCTGAAGATTATTTGGATTTACAACTTTTTACTTGTATGTTACAATAAAGATTTAAAAATAAACAATGTTAAAGAAACAATTTAGTTAATAAATACAAAATTTTAGGGGAGGCAACTCAAGTTTGATTACAGCAAGATGAATAGGCTTTCTGATAGTTTTTGTTTCTTTTTTTTTTTTTTTTTTTTGCAGGAGAGAGTATTACTTTATAAGACATGCTATAAAAAGAAACAAAAGTTAAAAAATTCCCAGAAATGAATCATTAGTTATTGTTTATGCAAGGCTTTGGTCTGAAGATGCAAACAATAAGGAATGTGCAAAATAAAAATTAACAATCCAAATAAAGCTTTCCTCCAATAGGGCATTTATAGACAAGCACCACTATTTTTGAAAAGTCTGAACTTTAGGAGAAGAATTAGGAGAGTCAGAGTATGTATTGAAAACAATCCTAAACAATAGTTTCTGTTGATTTCACCAGCATTTCATTCTCTAATTATGTAAGGAATACATTTTGTGGGAAATACCTGCAACTGGGTCAGCCCTGGCCCCATCTATTGGCTTGACTATGACCTGCCAAGGACTTGACCTTTGTCACAGCAATTGATGTGACAAATTGTCTGCACCGTCCCCCCCCCCCACCCAACAAAAATGTAAAGATAGAAAATAGATGCTTACCAAGTCTTCTGTGGTAAAAGAACAGTGATTCTCCTCCACTGAGTAAATTCGCTGGAGTGGTAAATACTCGCTGATGTGAACTCCTGACAGCTCGGCATACTGGGAAGACATTCCTGAAAATAAAACATTTCAAAACCACATTTAATGTAGAGGAATGATTGGGAACAGAAACAAGGGTCAAACATTCACAGAACCAGGAGCTTGTCCGGGTCCAGATGTTGGAGTGAAATACCCAGAAGAGAAAAATCCTGGCCTGATGAGAAATTTCTCAGAAAACTAGTGGTACAACTGAGGATGGAAGAAAGCCAAACGAATCTATTTAAAGAGTTTAGCATTCATGACTGGCAATGTTTTGCTTTCCTCCATGAGGACTGTCTGTCTCTTTGTTTTTTACTATCTTCACCCCAGCATCCACCATGGACTATGAAGTGAGGCTACAAGACCACTATGAAGTAAGTCTATGAAAGTGACCTCCATACTATTATAAAGGTCATTTTAGAGACCTACTTGTGAGGCTGTGTCTGGGCAGGCTGGCTGGCCCCACAGCCTCCATCTGTGGTGGGGAGCAGCAGTAGGAATAGACCAGAGGACCCAACCACAGCCCACTGAAGTGGTGTCCATAGGCCCTTCCCAAGCTCTGCAGCTGTGTCAGCTTTGACACCTACAACAAGTGGTGTAAATTCTTCCCTCCTGCTTCCAGGACTATTTCTGCATTTAACTCAGATTCCTGTTGATGTTTTTTTCCCAAATTCTTTTTTTTTTTTTTAAATTCAGAAAATATTATCATCTTCATCTTTTTAATATTAAATACAAATGAAGTCCATTATCCCAGCTTCTTGCTGTTTTCAACCCCGTCCTTCCAATGTTACTTCATTTTTTGCAATATCCCATTGATTTATTTATATTTTGCCGGAACAGCACCCAAAAAATTGGCCTATGAGGTATTAATAAAGTGCTTGAAGTTACTACCAGCCTGTGTGATCCTCATCTAGCAATCAATTCAGACTCCCTCCTGCCCCTTCCTGCCACAGCACAGCATCTCCTGACCATCCCCATATGCCCAAGAGTGCTGTGCTCACCCCATGAAGGGTACTGAGCAAGAGAACAGACACCTGCTCATGCAAGTAGCCTTCTTTGACTGTTCTGAAACTAATAATAAAGCAGTGACTCTCTGCAGAAGTTATGGCAATTAAGAATATTTATATAGCTAAATTATACATTATATAGTTATGTATTAAATATGAAGAAGGGCAGAATATATTATTTTACAGAGAAATTTGTTGCTCAAATATCTTAGAGTATTAATTGAAGATCTGAGACCTTTTTTTGTTGGACTTTTTTTTAGCAGATTTTTCTAAAGGCTTTGTTTCCTTTCTAGCAATTTTCAAACATTTTTTCTTGATTCATCTCCCCATAATGATTGTACAAAAGGATCTGATCAGTGCTCGCAAAGCAAACAAATTTTCAAACATTTTCATTAATTAGTGTTTTGTTTATTTGCCAGATTATGTCCTTGAAATATACTACAAATACTCTTTTATCACAGCAACATGGGTGGTGTGAGAAAAATGATGTGGCTGCGTGTTCTCTCTGAACTCAGCTGTGCTAAGCAAGGAAAGGAGCACTAAAATCTGAAGGCAACTTATCTTCCATTGATGGCAAGAACAAACCCCAAACACCCACTGCTAGGAACCATTCTTGGACACCATGATGATTCCTGCTAGGTGTAAAAGACATGAACAGTGTTTGAAATATATGATTTATAGCTTTCCCTGGATTCTGTTTAAGGTAAGAAATCATTATTTGGATTTCCAAAGTTTAAAAATTCATTTATTGCCATTTCTTTTTTATGCCCACCAAAGTAAATGTGGTGAAACACAACATGGCAAGGGGAACCAGGCAAAGCTTTAATTGCTCGTAGAAGGTGTGGAACTTGACATCCAAATCCTTTGGTGAGCCTGCAGAGCAGGCAGTGAAAAGGCAGCAGGACAAGTTCCCTGACACCCTCTGAACCTGCTCAGAGGCAGCCAAAGGACCTTGGCTGGTTCACGTCGAGGCCAGGGAAAGTCCAGCTTTCCATCTCAGAGGGAAAACAAGAGCATGAACTGTGGCCAAATGTGCAGCTCACATTTTTGCTGAGACAGCACTGAGCCACCCGGGGGAAGAGCAGCCAGTGCTGCTGTTTGCACTCGCAGCAGAGTGGGGGAACAGGCGGTCACGACAGCCCTGGACTGTGTTTGAACCAGGGCTGGGAGATGAAAGGCTCCACATTACAATCCCCTGAAGGAATGTGCTCTCCATTTACGAAATGGCTGCGCATGAGGGCAGAAAGAATTTCTATCCATTTAAATTCCAGGAAACAGTAGATGCATTTTGCTTGGAAAAACAAAGCAATAACACAGGAAAGATCTCAGCCGTTACCCTGTAGCTCTAACTGTGGCCCAATTTTTTTCTCAGCCTTGGTCCATTGCTGTCACAATTTTGTATTTCAGGCTTTCAGATACCTTTCTTTCAAGTATTACAAGGAACAGTCTAAATACCTCTATTAGAAATTTTGACTGATTATAACTGAACATTTCTTTATTGAAAGGTGAAAAAGCAAAACATCTTTTGTTGTTCAATGCCAAAAGTGTATCTCTGACAATCTTTGTATAAAGCAGGGTTTATGGAAGACAGATGTCCTTACTGCCAGCCTCACCTCCTGAACAAGATGCCATGTGAGGCCATGGTTGGTGGAGTACTCCAGTTTCACCTGGTTGTCCATGTGAGGAGTGAAGGCCTGGCCACAGCCCATCACCAAGTTGAACTGTATCATATAGGAAGCTCCAATCTGCATAGACTGGGTCTCCACGTAGCGCATGCTAGAGGCTAGCTTTGAATCTCCTGTAAAACTGAGAGATGTAAGGAAAGAATCAGGATGCATCCCCAAATTAATTCAAAAAAGAACATTATGAATGGTTCTGGGTTAGGTACAGTGGTGCTTCTTTGTTCTGTAGATTGGCATGTGGGATGAGACCAAGCATAGGAGAATGTTTCTGCTGGTATTTCTGCAAATTACCAGCACGGCCTTGATGTATCCCAGAATGTGAAACACTGTTAGTTTAAATTCTCTTAGTTCTTACTATATGCTCTTTGTATTAAGGATCTAGCAAAGGGCAACATAAGGAAAAAACCAACATAAATAAAGTTCATTTATTGTCCATGCCTAAGGTCATGCCACAGTCAGAGTTGTAATTTTATTCTAATACTGGGTAGTTAAGATATTCTGAATCTGGTTTAAACTATTCTTATTACACAGACTGTTCATTTCATTGATTTTCAAGTGACCTTATATGCAATTCATTCATTGACTCTTGACTGTGTTTCAGAATTAATCTTGTATCTTTGGCTTCTTTTCTGTTGGATGTACCGATGATATAAGTTATAATTTCCAGTGAACTGGAGAACAATAGTAATGTTTAGAACACACATATATACATAAATATTGCAAGGTACCCAGTTATCACATATGTAGTAATACAGTTTATAATCTGAAATTCACGTGTTTTTTCATTTCAAATACAGGTTTTTCTTCTATGCATTATTCAAAGGAAAAAGGAAACAACTAAATTCAAAACCTGAATTGCAAGAGAGGCATAAGGAGGAAATAATAACAATTTAAACTTGGAATCCTGTTCACTAGCCTTAAAAACAGAGTATTTTAATGAAAGTTCACATAGAATGAAAATTGCTTCCCTCTCCTTAGTGTGAGATGTTTACTTTGTGTCTTCAGAAGTACTGTAGTCTTTTCAGCTTCAATATTTTCTAAGACTATTCTTAAATGTGAACAATTTAGAAAGGGGAATGGCTCTTTTTAAAGAAAATCATTGCATATCATCATGAAAAAAAAAAGCTACATTCAATACAGTGGTGATGAAGAGAATAATCTTGTTCAAGGTTGCTCTTCTGATTGAGTAAGCTACAGTTTATTATCTCAAATAAGAAATCATAATCTTTAAATACAATACAGTAGAACACATTAGCTTCTACTCCTGTATATTCAAGGTCACAACAAAGTGAGTGTGAGGACAAGCAATACAAGTCAATGTCACTTAGGACTCTTTTAAATTAATTCACTGACTTACATTGTTTTCTATAGAGTCCTTTCCAGAGAGAGCACTTAAGCCAGAAAAGTCAGTGTCCTACCTTAAAGCTTTAGAAGAAAATACTGAAAGCTGACATTAGTTTTGTCATTATCAAATTTCTGTTACTTGGTGTAAGTCAAGATCCAGGCTGCTTTCTGCTCTCTGACCTTACATTTTGTCACCTGATTTCCCAAAGGATGATCCAGCTCATGACATTTTATGAAATTTTTTGCTTTGTCTTGCTGCTCAGCAGCCCAAAGTGGCTGTGGATGGACATTCCCTTCACTGTGAGGGGACAAGGGCACTGTCATGGACAACTGGCAAGACAAGGCAGTAAATTATCTTGGAAAAATGTATCTTTCAGTTGGTGTTGTCAGTGTTTTCCTTCTCAATAGGAAGGATAATTTTGAGTTGAGCAGAGGACATAATGTACTCTTATCAGCAGTCCAGCTGGCAGCCTATGATTTTTGGCTTTGTGGTTAGATCTGAATGCATCTCAGAAGAACTTGTTTGGATAATGCTTGAATTTATTTGTCTCCTAAACTTTATCTTGTATTTTATAAAATTACAAAACTCTGCAAATTTAAAAGCTAAAGCTGATTTGATCTGGCATAGGCTGAAGCCCTGTTGGGAAATCTGTGCCAGTACAAGCAGGCTCTGCAGGTACCAGTCAAAGATCTGCAGTGTAATCGGCTGAAAGTTATTGTAGCACTGCTTTGGAAGAGGGTTTGGCATTGCACACAAAAACCTGGGCACAGCAGCTTATCACAGTTACCTAAATGTTATCTGAACAGAATAAAGAAGTTGAAACTCAACAGTCTGATGAAACACCTGACCAGAAGCTGTCTTCCCAAAGTAATAGAAGACAAGCAAAGGACTTGTAGTGAAAAAAGGGGCAAGAATTAAATGTTGCATTTTGCTCTTGTCTTCATAAAAATCCCCTTTATTCCATACTAATAAATAAAATGAGAAAAAAAAAGTCCTAAGCTCTAATATTTTCTTTCTGGTAGCATTCAGGTCATGATTAAAATATTTTAAATTTAGTATTCATTTTGATTTAATAGCTTAGCCACTGGATATTGTACACAATACATTAAGTAAATTAAAAAGTCAGACCAGCTCTTTAAAATGCATATTAAAGAAGTGTGAAAAAGGAAGGTAGTGTCGAGATGCAGACAATATGTGATGCTCTATAAGAAGCTCTTTTAAGGGGTGGAAATCACATTACAGGTACACAAAGTCCTTTATCATCCACATTTTGCCTCCAGCTGAACACAAGTAGCATTAAAGTTGTGGGCTCCACCTTACTTGTCACTTCTTTGCTCTCCAGGTCTCTCATGTGTGTGGTTAGGGGTATGCTCTTTTGTTGGAATATCAAATGTTTTCTTTGTTCTGAGAGCCACACAGCTGGAATACCTTTTCAGATTTTATAAAAATGAAGTTATGTCCCTGGCGTAACAATAATTAACGAAAAAATCTTCAGAAATGAGAATGCAGAGCCTTCGTTTTTGTGTAAATTTGTTGCTGTGAGTGGGTTTCTGGCACGTGTATAATTAGACCTGTGGAGGCACAGTAACACAATACCCATAGGTGCCCTCAGAACAATCACTCTCCCTCCAAGCACTGCCAGCTAATTGGTTCTTCTGGGAACGGTATCACAGTCAGTGTCAGCCGACCTGCATTGCTCCAAACTGCTCTGGGATCCCCAGAGTTACCATATTTTCAGGGCTGGTACTTCTAGGAATACTGAAAAGCTTGGTTTGTAAAGCTGCATCGACTGAAAATATTGACACAGTGGCCCAACCCTCACATCAGACACAGCTTTGCTTCCATCAAAAACAGAGGATGTTTGTGCCTTTCTGCATCACATCATACCTACTTTGCCAAATAACTCCTAAATGTATTAACATCATTAATATAGTGAAAGTCAATTATCTGAAAGAAACTTGCTGTATGTTACACAGTAACAACTACTTAAAATGACAAAACATTTAAGACAGTGATAAACTACTAAGCTGATGTAGGACCACTGTATGACACTGCTCCATAAAGACAGCTCATGACAAGGCAGGTTTACAGTCTTCCCCCAGGCTTCTCCAGGGACAGTGGGACACTAACTTTTGCTACACTGAGTTAAATCATAATGCTGTAATCTGACTGAAGACAGTTTATTTATATAAAGCTATTTTATTTGTGTCCAGACAAATGCACACACACTATCTATCTATCAATCTATCTATCTATATCTGTATCTATATCTATATATAGTGTTGGCATCCTTATCAATATTTAAATGAATTTTAACAAGTGGCTGAGATACTCCAGAGACATTTGGTTCAAAACTTTGCCTGAATATGAGCATTTTGGAGAAGGGAGGAATTAATGTACATCATCAAACACTTCATTTTAAAGTGTTCCAGAGTCCTTTCAGTACAACCTAAACACTTGATGTGATAAAGTTAAGGAGCCACTCTGAAACTGAATGATGATGATGACAATCAAATAAAATGAGTGTTCAGACCATGAAAATACCAGTCAAAGACCAATCAAAAATCACCTTTGATCAATGCATATGTTTATCAACACACTTTTTTTTTTTAAAGAAGCAAGTGTGGAAAAGAATAACCTACCTCTTGAAAAAATTAAATTCTCCTCCTCAGGTTTTTCCAATTTTAAGGATAAATGTTTCAGGTTTACAGGTTCTAAAGCACAAATGGGGATCTAACAGACAATTAAAAGCAATTCTGTGAAAATAGGCCTGGGGATGACACCCTGTAAAATGATTGATAGTGTATTTCCCATAATTGTACTAATGAAAAAGCTGTTGTCAGACTGTTCTCAAGAGGATGGTGTCAGTGCTACTGCAAGATCTGCTCATGGGTTAGAAACTTATGAGTTAGAAAATGAGAACCAAATGGACCCACAGCTGGGAAAACCCAACAATAATTAATTTAACTAGCAACCATTTGTACAGACTTCATGTAAGTTTAAAAATTTCCCTTGAGAGAAGCAAGGTCAGTGAAGGATAGAGTTCATGTTTTCCAGTGATAATGAAAAATACTTATAAATAGTGAGGAAGGTTTTGATTCTTTATTTGATGCGTGGAAAGTTGAATGTTTCTGCTATGACTGAGCACTACAAATCTGAGTCCATCTCCATATGGGATGGACAATTTAGCTTATTTATTATTTTGATTCTGATTTAGAGTCATGGCAGGAAAAGAGAGGAACCTCTCTATCTTATCTGCCCTCCCCATGATAAACTGGTCTTAAAAGTACAGAGGGAAAACAATGTCATTACCAGGCTTTCATTCCAACTCTTTGATGAGGAAGATGCAAACAGTTTGAGCCCTAACATGTTGTTTCATTTTAATGAGCAGCGAGTACCTTCCCTGGCCTTATTAAAGTGGTTAATGGTGCTTCTACTGCCTCATTATCAGTGCTAGGACACATTTGGTGTTGTTCCTACTGCTAAGCCAACTCCTTTTAGTTTGACAGATGATCAGAAAGTCAAATCAGATTGCTCAGAGATACTTGTTAATAAAATTCCAACAGTGTTTCTCTGAGTGTCCATGGGGATGCTAAAATTATTTTATTTTCTTCAGGTTTTCTATAATCACTGTGACTGTACTTTCTCTGAAGAAATATATCTATGCCAATTAAAACTATACTGGGTTTGTAGGTTGATCAGACTAGCATGAAACTGTTATTTGGTTTTAATCAAAACACACAGATTAAACTGAGTTTCCCCTGTATTAATTCCAAATGCTACACTCAAGTGCTCCAGAATTGTTTTTGTGAAGCATGTTAATGTTTTAGTAAAAAAAGCTTATTTTTATGCAATCCTAACATTTTTTCCCTTTGTTTTTCCCTTCTTTTGCTCCTCTTGCCTTTATTTCCTTTGAGGGGTATCAAATTTTCTTGCTTTTGTTTCTAAATACACAGCACATTTGAGGCCTAATTGCAACATGTCATAAGGCTGATCACAGTGCAAATGGGTAAGTGTAGATAATACAGACAAAGCAACTACAAATGGATAATGTCATTCTGCCTATATTCTGCTGCCTTTGCTTTCTGGATTACAATATAATGGCTGTGTACACAGATTTTAGCATTACTTACAAAATATTCAGAGTCTGTACTAAAGAGATTATTTCATTACCTGCCTACCCATATTTCCCTGCCTGGATTTTAAGTGAAGATTATGACACATTTCTGATTTTTTTTCCATTAGGATAGTCTTTAAATAATTCATGGAAAAAGAATGCTCCATTCAATATTCCCATGAAACATGAATCTCTGCAAAGAGGTGAAAATCTTACTGCTAATTGCAGTGAGAATAGTGACTGTATTTTTGTCCACAAAGTTAGGGTGAGACACATTATTACTCTGAATAGCTGCCAGAAAAAATGCATTTGCAGCAGTCACTTGATCATTAGCAGGATGACTAGACAAAGAAAACAAAAGCAGAACAGGAAAGAACCCATGTTTCTCACCAGAGAGTCCAGTCATGCCCACAGTAGGGCTGAACATTTCCCAGGTAGAACCCCAGAGACTGTGTGACTTCAACCAGGTTGGTGAAGTCCAGGCTGATGCTGTTGAAGAGCACAGAGGTCATGATGATTTCGTCGATGGCCCACACATCTTCACCTTGAGAGGAGTGGTATGGCTGCCACCACCTGAACTGAATGCCAACCTGCCTTGCATCCTCAGGCAGCTCCACTGAAATTATTCTGGAAAACAGAACAAAGTTATTATTGCCAGTTTTTGCTGTTTGGAATAATTCCATGGGGATGTATTTGACGGTAATTTTTCCTTACTGACCCTAAAAATCATGGAGTAAATTCAGCCCACAAAAACTGTAACATCTGCTGCTGTAGCTGCTATCAGTGACAGGGGCAGGGGAATTGTTAGTTCTCTTGGCAATCAGTTAATTTACTGAAAACCAGTCATGTGCAAAAGCCACCAGAAAGAGCTACTACCAAATCTGTAATTTTTGGTTCCACTCTGGAGCTGTCAGCAAATTTAAAGGTGTAAATTAGCAAAGGAATGATGAGCTGACAAGGATTTAAGAATTCCATTTCCCCTTAGACCCAGTGGGTTTTATCCTGTTCTCAAGGTATGCATCTACATAGAATTGACATCATTCTAATGGTGTTCTTGTCCTAGAAGAACCCACCCCTGTAAATTGCCACAATCAAGTGGAAAAGGTTCCTCTTGTCAGACACTGTGATTATGTGTAGTCTTTTTTGGCAGACTCTCCTTTTCTGTAGCTGCATGGAGATGCAACTGGAGGTGAGTCCCAGGTGTTTCTGGTAAGCGAGGTCACCTGATTTGTCATGGCAGCTATGTCAGCACAGCTAGAACTGACAAACTGCAAAGAAAATTAAGAGTATTATCTAATTTCCAGGAGCAATTTTCATACACTGCAGGAGGGAGTATGCATTAATTGCCACAGCAATGACACTTTCTTGAAAGCCCCATAAATCACTAAGACCATGGAACCCCACACAGCCACATCAGCTGAGACACAGACTGGCAACAGGGACATTTGTCTCCATTGGGGTACAATTACTTGCTGGCTAAAGGGTTTTCAGCAAGCTCATCATGTAGCTGATATTTTTCTTTCTCTCTTAGAGGAAATGTGGATAAAATAATAAATCAGGTAAACTGAAAGCCCCTTTTTATATTCTAGCACCAAATTTTTTTCAGACTCGAGGTTTCTAAGCTGCCTGTTGCAATGTTTTGTTCTCTGCATATGAAAGGTCTTGTGCCTGTGCTGCTCTTAGTACAAAACCCACATTCTTAAAAATGACTTGCTACAACACCCTTGTGGAGAATAGATTTATAATACAGTTGTTTAGAGTCACATTCATTTTAAAGAAGAATAAATTAATCCATTAACCAGAAAAAAAATCAAATAGCTTGACTAAACAGGTGGGAAGCATTCAAAAAGTCCAGCCTGGCTTTTCTAGGGCTGCTTTTTGTCATCTGTAGACTGGAGAAAGTGTGGAGGGACAGCCAGAGGCCACAAGGCTGTGTCCCTGTGACATCGGGCCAGCACAGTACACACTTTATGTGTGGTGGATGCATTTCCTTTACACTCAAATAAACATGTTTGAGTGACTTCATACCCTTCTAAGAGAAAGACCAAGCCCCACTGCTCTCTGGCATGTGATTAAACCATAAAGGCTTCTTTTCCACCAAGGATTCCCTCATAAGAAGTAACTCTATAACCTTTTGGGTTAATTTTTTAAAGGACAATTGACAAAAAATTGCTACTTATGCTAAAAGGAACCATGTTTTTTTCTGCCACGATTCAGGGCAGTGAGCCTGAGGAAAGCTGACACCCTGGCTAGGAGGAGCACTGTATCCAGTGGGTGCTTGTGTGAGCTAATGCTCTGCCACAATCCAAGGCATATTTCTCTGCTGGTGGCTGCCTCTGATGCCTGTGTCCTCCCTTTCACTCTTAACTCTCATAAGCTTGCCCATATGGACCCTAATTCTCACAGACAGTAATATACAGACAATCCTAAATCATGAATACACCACCGATACACGTATCAGGTGTTAAAATATTTAACACAAGTAAAAATAAATTCCCCATCCCGAGGGATTAAGCTAACACAATTTAAAAATGTGGGTGTAAACCACCATGTATTGCACATATGTTAGTATGCAGAACCTGCCTACACCTCCAGTTGTAACAGCTCCTCCTGTCTGGCTTTGATTTGTTGGAGATAGATGGAGAGGGAGGGGGATTCCTGCTAATGAATTTTCTGCTGCAGAGAAGAAAAGTGTTCCTACTTACATTACCAGCCACCATTAAATTTCTTAAAAACCAGCTGGGAGACCTTTGCTCTGATCTCGTTCTTTCACGCTATGCGCATACCTAATATTGAAAAGCCACCGCTGTTCTGCTCAGAAGAAAAATGCAGCTGTCAAATGTTAGCAGATTAAATGCACCTTTTCAGCAGAACATTAAATGTGTAATTATTTTTTGTATGACTGAAGATTAATTAAATTCGTGGATACAGACTGATTGCCAAACTTTGCGGCAGTCCATCTATGTTACTAAAAATGCTGATATCTTCAGACAACATAATATGAAAAGGTGAAGCTTTGTTCATAATTATTGCCAGCATTAGCTTCAGGTTTGTATGTATGTAATTTTTCTATCAACCCAGAGTGGACTAAATATCTCTCTATCTAATATCTATCTATCTATGAATCTATCTATCTATCTATCTATGGGAAAAATCTCTTTAACTTGTGTAAATTGTAGTTTACTCTCTACCCTGTCAGAATAACAGGAATTGCTCATACCTAGGTTCATACCTAACCTCAAAAACCAAAAACGTCTCTGGCATCTATGTAATTTATTACGTTTATATCTCAAACATCATTAAAATCAATCACCAGAATACGTATTTTCCTTTTTGTTATAAAAATTTCATAGTGTTATATATTAAAAACCTTTAGGGAAATATAATTCCTACAGATGTAATCTTGAATCTAAGAATTAGAAACAGGGCCATATAAAATATATATGTGACTATAACAAAGGCAGGCAAAGGAAACTTTGAAGAAGACTTATTAGTCTTCCAGTCTGTAGCATGTTTCTTTTGGAAACATTTACAACTTCAAAAATTAAGGTCTATAATGTATTTCTACCAATTACTATCCTCTCACGTTTTTGAGTATTTCTTATAGGTCCCAGGAAATAATTTTAATGTTACAAGGTTTGTTTTTTATTTTTATTTTTCCATTAGAACATTTTTAATCACATTTTGAATATTACAATTTTGTACTGAATTATTGACAAAATGTGGAAATCTATTTTTGGTTGTTTTTAAAAAAGCACTTATCTGAACTCTATAAATAATGAAAGTTACGTGTAGCTAAAGTGATGTGCAGGCTATTTACAGTCCCACCCCTGGGGCTGACTAAGATGTTTTCCTTGAACTTAGTAGAGAAGACATAGGGCAATACCCAGGTCAAAGCTACCCTTGGGCAGGAAATGGACCTGCTGGAATGAGTCCAGTGATGCCACTGTCAGTTCTGCCTCTTCTGGGCCTCTTTGCAGAGCATCTCCTTTATTTGGCATTTATTGGCTCTGCAGCTACCCATGAAGGTGGCTGTTGCCAGTTTTGAGAGGGTTTGCACAGATCCAGACCAGACTGTTCCAGGCTTTTGGTGCAGGCATGCTCATGGAGACTCCTGATTTTGTATTGCTCTACTAAATCTGGTCACAAATGTATCAGTAAGGAACACCTTCTCTAAGTACCAGAGATACATTCCTCTCCAATCTGGCATCAAACATAGGCACAGCTAGATGAGATGAGCTCTTTGTTCAACTTCTTTTTGATTTGTGCAAGTCCCAGGCACAGTCACCAGCAGGTTCTCCCAGGGCACCCAGCCCAGCCCAGGGCAGAGGTACAGCCACAAAGTCATGCAACTGCCTTGAGAATGGGAGCAGGTGTATTTTCTCTGCTGATTTCAGAGATCCTCACAATGCTGCAGAGATCCTCACAAACAGATTCTGTCTCAGCTGTCCTGTGCTGCCTGCAAACTCCTAATCCCAGAGGATGGTGTAGTGAGGGTATCAATGGCTTCAAAGCTACAAATAATTTATGCTAATTTTTCTTTACAAGTGGCTGCTTCCATGGGAAGAGACATGCCCCTATTTTCCACAAGTACAATCCTATTCCTCATCCTGAACTGTCTCAGCTTGTTCTGTTGGATCACCTGAGACTTGACAACCATGCTGTGTTCATTTTTATAAAATGACAAAATAGAAAGTGCCTACGACAGCTGCAAAATTCTAAAGCAAGGTGCTAACTTTCAGTGTGCAATAAAACCTCTTCATTCCCTCTTGCACCAGGTACTCAGTCTCCACACTGCAGCAACCTCCACAACCAGCATAACTGCATGCAAATAATGCTCTTTTTAACATCTGTGCATGTACCTTGGCTCGTGGTAGTTGAGGTAAGAGTAGTGTTCCAGCAGCTTCCAGGTGATCCCGTTGTCGTAGGAGTAGTGCAGCAGCACTCCTTCCCCGGGCTGGTCGGGCGCTTTGCAGGTGCTCAGCACTGACTTGCTGCCCAGGCGCAGCGTGAACTGCAGGAACCTGCACCAGAGTTGCACAAAGATTGGCAGGGTATAGGGTATTGTTTGCACTGTGGGTTTTTTTTTTTTTTTTTTTTTTTTTTTTTTTTTTGTTCAGTTTAGTTTTTCCCCTAACCAGCTTGTTTTCAGATCTTCTCAATCCAGGCAAATTTTGATAAATATTGGTTACGGGGTTTTGAAGGTGTGATTTGTTTTCATTGTCAAGTAATGCATTGTGGCACATATAGTTAAAAAAATGCCAATCATTAC
Source organism: Cisticola juncidis (assembly GCA_013400215.1). Lineage (NCBI taxonomy): Eukaryota > Metazoa > Chordata > Aves > Passeriformes > Cisticolidae > Cisticola > Cisticola juncidis. Next base: position 745,437 of record VXBR01000306.1, on the reverse strand, counting down.
TGCATTTAATTATTTATTAGGTACCGAAGGGGAGGGAGAGATACTGAATGGATCTAATCAGTTGCCACAAGCTGTCAAATAAACACAACCTTATAAATAATTAATTAGCACTTGGCTTTGACACTCAGGTTTGATATTAACATTTCATATTTTCCATCCAAGCTGTACAATAACTTCTCTCCGGTCTGTTTTGGACTCTGATGTTTACAAAGCAGGAGAAAAAAAAGGCAAGGCTACGAAATCACCATTAAAGCGTGGAACTAGGAGTCTTTTAAACATCGGGTTCAATAACAGACGAGGCTGCGGCTGGAGGGGAAGGGGCTCCCGCTGTCTTTGCCCCCTCTCACCTGGACTGGGAGCTGTCCAGGAAGGCGGTGATGAGCTGGCGCCTGCCGTCCCTGTTGAAGACCAGGGCCTTTCCGCTGGCCAGCACGCCGCAGCCGAAGCTGACCTCGGCGCCGCGGATGGAGTAGAAGCTGTGGTAGGAGGAGAGGCGGGCGCTGCCGAAGCTCTCGGAGATGAACATGGGGAAGGTCTGCGACGCCGTCTCGCACGCCGGCCCCGAGAAGCCGGGGTCGCACCTGCGGAGGGGCAGAAGTGCTGCTGGGGACCCGCCTGTGCTGGTGCCAGCTGAGGGGGTGGCTGCACTTGGTGAGCTGAGCTCACCCACTACAGCCCCCTCAAATCTACGGCCCAAGAACCTCCTTGAGCTTTGCTTGGGTAAAGTGCACAGCAAATGATTTCTGTTAGCTAGTATTTACTTTTCGAATTAAAAAAAGTATTCGTGGACACCCCAAGAATCTGAACATAACACAATACAGAAATATTTTTATTAATTTTTGGAACAAAACCCCTGCTGACATAATTACAGCTGTTCACATGTAAAATGACAAATTTGCTTTTATCTGTAGCATACTAGATGTGGTTACAAGAAATTAAGTTACAAAAGAGGATGCCCTGTGAGTCACACTCTTATTAATACCTAAATGTAGTTACACCAATATTTAGAATGTGCTTACTGGTTTTGAGTAACTATCTTTTTATTTTTTAGAGTGGAACCTTTTTAACAAGCCAGACTATCAGAAAAAAGTGGAGTAATGATCTTCTGTCCTTGAGGTGTGTCAGGTTATGGGATATTAGAACTATTAAAATCGTAATTCTTTCCCAACATTTAGTACAAAAGTGATAAATTCAGAAATCACCCCTATAACCAGTATAAAGTATACACCACTGACATTTAAGTGTGCTCTGCAGCACATTTTAAGATGAACTGGAAGTTAGACACTACACCAGAAGAAAATCATAAAAGAAAAAATATTAAACATGCTGCTGTTTAGAAAGATTGATCTTTAGCCTTCCAGTGAGCTTTATGAATTCTGAGGGTTATGCTAGTTTTATATTTAGTCATCTAAAAGAGCAAGGACTGAAATGAAAATCACTTCAATTTTCACACTACCAAGTGAACTCTGTGACAGAAATTGAACATGACTACTGAATATAACACTTACTTGCAGCCATTTCTTGTACACTGTCCTCGCCCTGAGCAGAATTTGAGGCAAGATGGACCAATATAAACTGCAAAGAAGAGAAATCAGTTAAATGCAGGGTTATGCTATGTGATAAACAGAATATGATGAATACAAGAAAGTATACAGACCTGATTATACAATTATTGTATTTATCTTAATCCCACCACCTGGAAAAGGTTTATGAAAGGATATAAAGCATTTGACTGTGACTAGGATAGTGAGGGATAATTTATTATTTAACGTGTCATGTCCATCTGTGGATAAAGACACAGTACTGTGACCACTAGTACTGTTTTATTTACTAAGTCTGTGAATGAGATCAGATAATTTGGTAGGCATTGACCTTTTTCGTAATTTTTCATTGACATTCCCTTTATCTTACTTCAGAGACACAATCCAATCTGTATATTGGTTGATTCCAGTAGCAGTCTTGTAGATTTAAAAAATGTGTCACTGCTTCTCTCATTGAAATCTAAATCCTTCACTGAACTTAGGGGAATAAGAACCTGCCCTGATATGTCTTAAGTAACAATTAATTATCATACTCTTTCACTGATTCTTTTAAATCCCACATCCTAAGTGCTCAAAAATACACCACACTGGTTTTACTCTTTTGCTTCACCTTCCTCCAATGACTCCTAATTGACAGTGTTGATATTTTGTGAAAAATACAAAAGATGGAAAAATGAGAAAATCTCAGTTTAATCTTTTGCACTACAATAAAGAAAAGCGATAACTTGTGGGCAATATTATTTCATTACAATATGCTAAAAGGCCTTAACCATGAAGAGTGGCCTATTTTCTGTTGAAGAATTCCTGTTACTTGGAGTTATCTACTTGCATCATGACATTTAGAAGAAGTAGCCACCAATAATCTATAAGAGGCAGTACTTCTTTCTTTTCCTAGTTTTATAACGTTGCCCATCACAGCAACATTATATTGTCTCCCTAGCAGACACACTCCAAATCCCTTTTAGCTACTCCATATAACTAAGTCCTCATCAAAGTTCATGTGATTTCTAAATTTTCTCACTTCTCAGGGTGCAAAAATTCTGTTCTATCTGTTTGATTTGTGTCTTTTGAGGTCTTTTTGAGGGGGTGGTAAAAGGAGAAGGGTTAAAGATGTAATGATGTCATTCAAGATGAAAAAACTTTACAGCAGTTGGCACTTTTCCAGAGTTACTGAAAGATGGCCAGCTTCCAGATTTCATTTAAAACTTAATTCACATAGGAAACAGTTGTGAAGCTAAAAGTCAGAGTGCTGAATCTCTGAAACTCTTTCTCTCTTCAAGAATTTGAGTGGCTTGCCAGTATTTATGAGTTTTTCCCTATAATACAGTGCAAAGCTTCAGTGTCACTAGTATTTAACAAAGGAGGCAGAAATTTGTCTTTAAGACTTGATTCCTGTGTCATGGTTCTGCACCTCAAATTCAGAGCAGGCACTTCCTAGGCAGATGGTTGGTAAACCTTTTCTTGAGATTGTGCACACAGGAGCATGCAGCATCTTTTCATGGAGTCATATTTTGTTCTACAAACAAGGGTTATACAGATAAATGAATTGTCAGATGATATGCAAAATCTTGTTTTGGTCTGTCATAAGGAATTTGTATCCTTGGATTGATTTCATGTTGCTGTGGTTTCTGTGAACATTTCATGAGTGTCTCCAACACTTAGAGTCTGCATTTTTAGGTAGCAACTCATCTTTGCAGATACTCACAGACATTTTCTCATGTTTATATACCTATCTTTTCCTGTAATTTTACTTTCTTTTTGATGTATATCACATCCCTAAAGAGAAACATTAATACTATAGCCAGAACATCAAGATGATGCTACTTCCTTTTATGATTAAGAGAAGAATTTTCATTACTTTTAGTGACAAAATTTCTTTTATGATATTACTTTACCAGCTTCATGATTTTCTTGTCAGTACTAGGCATCAATATGTTTTAAGAATTCTGCAAAATGTAAATATTTACTATTCCTAGGCACCATATCAAGCCTTACTGGGTATCATTACAAAATTTCACAGGCTATTGTACATCAATGTAAATCTCTAAATTAGGTATTTCACGCATCTAAGCAAACAAATTCTGAATGTAGCCTACTTAGTTCCAAATCATTTGAGGTTAACAAGCAAGCAAAAAAGAATGGTAGTTACTCTTAGTTAGCCCATCCAATCATAGTTATTTCTGCATTTCATGCACTTAATCCTGTGTTCCTAAATACTTTTTACTGCCCTTTAATGTATTTATTTTTAATTCTGGTCCTGTTTTTTCTTTGTAATAAGTCATATAAATATTTATCAACATAAACTTCTCCCAGTTCCTCACATCCTTAAAGAAAAGGTATGTGAAAAATATTTTTCTAAGAGAAGAACAGTTCCTTGAAACAGAAGGCACTTTCCTCTGAAGATATGGTAAACAATGTAAGGTTTTGTCAGTGTTTTGGTGGCAGCATTGCTTGAAGATGGTCTTCTGTGTCCAGGAGCAAAATATCTCCCAGATGCTGCTCACCTTAGGCTGGTGCAGTACATGCCCTTAACAGCCAGGGTAGAACCTGTTTATGTAATTGGGACTAAGCAGAAAGAAGAAACATTATATTAAGCCCCTGCCACCAATATTTTTTCCTGGAAAGCATTCAATTAAACAGAAAAGAAAGTTCTACTAGACTGCTGTCTTTTCCAATGGCAGAAACTCTCTCTAGCTTCAAAATGCACCTGCTACCAAATGCAACTAAACAGAAGAGGAATTTAACAAACTGTAAATTCATTGGCTTGTGATTGTGAAAAATGTGTTTACTTAGAGCAGCATATAAAATGTACTTTTCTGGTGTGCCATGATCATGGATAAGAATACTAACTATTATCGATTGCCCACATATTCCCAAGGATTGGTCCTGTTTGCCTCCACCGAATCCTGGTGTCCCTTGTTAGGGCAGCATTGGGAAGGGGAATGGTTATTCGGTTCCACCTGAAATACATAGAACAGACTCTAGCATTTCACACTGTTATTGAGCAAAGGTATATTTTGCAGATATGTTTATGTATTCTGGAAGCTTTGTCAGAAGCTTAATTTTAAAATCTGCTCAAACAAAGTATAAATTTACAGCAGCTTTAGAAAATACAAATTTAAAAGAAGTCCATATTTTCATGCAATACATGAATGTTAGTTATTGTCTTATAAACCCCAGCCATTCCCCCCGGCAGGCATACATGAAGTGGCATAGACCTCAAGTTCCTTTGCTGTAGTGGCTTCTCCATCCCCATGAATATCTCCTAAACTTCAGCAGGGCTGAACCATTTGGTGAACGCCCTCAGAGGGCAGGAGTGGTGCAGAGGATTTGGCATGCTGCAGCCTGGGCCATCATTGTCTACCAAGCACAGAGGCCACACCTCCTGCACACACCAGCAGGGATGGGTCCCATGAAAACTGGATGGGACTAGGGGCTGTGTGTCACCAGATCATAGCAATGCATCAACTGCACTTTCTAAGTGCAGGGATTTTGTGCTATGCAGCAAAATGCCCCTGTTTATTCTTCAGTGAGAACAGTAGAGCAGAGACTTAATACTGAGAAGGGTTGATCCAAGAATGTGACACCAGTAACCATCTCCATCTGCAGAGGTACAGAGGATGTGCTTCACTGTAACCCAGTACTGGGATGCTATGTGAGTAAATGTGTGTGAGGATGTAAATACAGTTTTGAGTAGTGTTTTTTCTGACCAAGAAGAAAACTTTTGTGGCTTTTACAAGGTTAAAGTTTTTTTCTTTTTATCAACATGCTGTCCACAAGTGGGTTTTTCTGTGATTTCTCTTTAGCATCAAAAAAATTATTATACTGCAGAAGCAGCCCAACACATTTCAAGTCTCATTACTGGGTAGCCAGGGAACTCAGGACTCTCCTTCCTTGCTGTTCCCAGGTAGTCAGAAATGAATGGGGACACAGAGCCGTGTGCTTTGCTGCTGTCTCCTGCCACCTGCGATTCCCATCCCTAACCCTGCACTTGGCAGGGGCCGCTCTCACCCGCTGTAGTTCTCAGAGGCGTAGATGGTGCTGTGGGGCAGGTGGGGCCCAGCACAAATCTCAGGCAGGCACTCCATGTGCAGCAGCGACCACGAGCGACCGTGGTTGGTTGAGAACTCCAAGCTGACACTGGTGACACACGGGAGGAAAGAAAGGAGAAAGACACCGTGAGCATACCTGGATTGCAATGTGGAAATACCAGCTCTGAGAAACCACCAAGTCTGCTATTATTTCTAATAACTGATGAGGAAACAAGAAATAATTTTGAGCAGAATTTGAATAAAAAAATCCTGCAAATACAAACATGAGACAAAGTTTCATGGGTGTTTAAAACCCTAAAGGTTTTTAGACTGAGGATTGCCTGAACACACAGTTCTTGTTGGGCCACCATCTAGCCAGTGTTTTTATGCTACGGCTGTTGAAAGAACTGCATTACTTTTATATTTCATGCTCCATATTGAAATAGTTTCAGATATGAGGAGAAACCTTGGATTTATCAGAGCTAGCTGGAATTGTGTGAGCACAGGACTCCCATAACTTCCAGCTGCTATTACAGCTGCAGAAGGTGGTAAAAGACCACTAGCTGCTCAGGGATGGACTGATGCTTTCCTGGTTTAAAAAAACCTCAAATTATTTACAACCTATGAGTATAAGGAAATCCTTAGATGCCTTACGTTCTAAAGACCTTGAAAAAGTAATATAGAAACTGCTTGATTTACTACAGATTTAGTATTTTACTGAATTATTCTTGTAATTTTCTCCATATAATTAGCTTGTAATATTCTGTTTTATTTTATGTCAGTGAAACATTATAAAAGTAATAATTCATCTCCTCAATATTAAATTATTGGATTCTGAATTTTTATGATAATTTGCTGACAACATTACTTTATTTAAATGTGATTTTGTATCACTGATATTGTATCTATGAAGCAGTTTTATGGAGGTTTTGACTAATTTATTTCAGGTTTAGCTGTAGAGATACCTTAGAGGTTCATATTTACTGCCTATATCCAGTATGAGCCTTTCACATTTGCAGTAATGAAAGCATTATGAATAATGCTGCAGACTGGGAGATGTGAAATGCTGCAGTATTTGGGAAATACAAATAGAAAAAAATGGTGACCTAATGCTTCTTTAGTTATGAAGAAGCTCACTTCTCCTTCAGACATAGAATGAAGGATCTTAATCTTTCAAAGTGTATACTAATCTCCATCAGAAAACAGATTGAGACAGAGATTTTATATAACATGTTTACTGGCCAGGAGTGTTTACAGGCAAAGTTTTCACTTTTCATGTAGAAAAATGTTGCTGCCTTCTCTTCCTATCAAATATAAGTGCAGTGCCTTGATTTTTGCTTCCCCTTGAATTCTGCTACCCTGCACAGATACAAGAACTGTCAGTGTTAATGCAGCTCTTTCCAGCTGGAAGTAGATGCCATGGGACACAGATAAAAGCACTTGTAGTCTCTTACTTTAAACTCTCAGCTCTGAAAAATACAAAGTAACTTAATCCTCTTAAAATATCAAGGTAAATATTCTCATATGTATATAGTGGGAGAGGGACTGTGGGCAGTTTGGTTTTAGGTTGCTCATTTGGAGAAGGATAATAAGAATTTTGAGAGGGGACTAAAGGATAAGTAAGATGTCCATGGCTCTGAGCCCCAAGCCAGGATGGGCTGAGGAGCTGGTTGGCTCAGCCTGGTGAGGAGGGGTGAGCTCCTGTGATGTGAGCCTCCTGTGATGGTGCAGAGGGCACCCACAAGGAAACTGGAGCCAAACTCTCCTCAGGGGTGTCAGACACACTACAAAGGACAACAATCATAAACACATGGTCTCATAGTTTTGTACTGTACATTTGTACTGTGCTTTATCACTTGAGAAGGTCACTCAGAGAGGTAGCACAGTGTCCATCCATGAAGATTTCTCAAGTCCTTGACAGGCAGAGCCATGTCTGACCTGCCCAATAACAATCCCTCCTGCTGCAGCAGCTTTCACCAGATAACCTGTGAAGGTCCCTTCCAACAACATTTCTGTGATTCTACAAAACATGGAGCCTAAAATTTCTCCTTTCTCTCCCTTTCCCCATGGAAAAATTCACTGAATGTCCTGAAGCAGTAAAGCCAGCAAAAGAGTTCTGTGATCAGCCTACAGACAGTGAGCTCCTCACACTGATGGTCATTAAGATGAGGGTCATTTATCACCAGTCTTACAAGAATTAAATATGCTTGTGGCATCAGTAATCTCAGAGAGGTCAGCAGGGCAGGTTTCTGCTGCTGCTTTTAATGCTTTCTCCTTACACAGTATTACGAAGTAAATCTCATATCCATTAGAAACTGAAGCAAAAGTCACTCTGAAATCACGAGCATATTTCAGAATAATGGGCTAAGAAAAGCAAGTTTTGACCTGGAAAGCTATTAAAAGACTCTTTATTGCATGTGAGATACATAAATCTGGGCCTGTAAATATCAGGAGAAACATTAGCTTTTGAGCAGCTTATATTTGTCATTATTAATGGGAGCCCTTCTTCTGAGAAAAGATTTACAAATCCTCATATAGATTTTATAAGCCAAAATATCCTAGAGAGCTGATAACCACAAGAATGATCTCGCCAGTTTTACCTGTTACCAGGTTGATAAGTTCCACAACCCAAATTGATGGAAAACTGGATCATGTGGGACACGGAGGAAGGGAGCACTGGAAGGACGTGGAAGTAATCCACAGCCCAGACATTCCTGTTGTGGCCTTGGTGACTCTTCTGCTTCAGGCAAAATTTGGTTGCAGGAGTCTGCAGGTCCGGACTAATGACAACAGAAACCAAAGATGGCACCTTCAAAAGAAATTAAAAAAGGTTTAAATAAGTTGAAGAGGTCACAACATACCATTTAAAATAAAAAAGCAACTCTAATTGTGCTGCACCAAATGTGCTATTCTCTCTCCTTGGTTCATTTTAACTTTTTTAGCCACCCTTTTCCACACACAACCTCAAATAAAATCTATTACTATTATATGAATAGGTATTAGCACCCTGGATACCAGTGATGCTTATCACCTCAGAGGGATTGGACTGTTTGCTTGTAAAGGCACAGAAGAAAAGGCTGCACCTTGTGTGTTCTGAGAAGGACAGGTTTGTGTTGTCTGTTTAGCTGGGAAGGGAAGGTGATGCTTGTCCTGGAGCCTTGCAGCTCACAGAAGCTAAGGCAGGGTAGGGCATGTCTGCTCTGGATACGTGAGAATGGAGTAACAGCAGGAGTTCACAGGCATAAGTGGGGAGGATGTTATGTTGCTGAAATAAATGAAAGCATTGCCTCACAAAGCTTAGCCTTTGTCCTAAAGCAATGTAATTAGAACTTTATTATGTCAAAAGAGGATGTCAGCTCTAAAACTGCTTGTTTTAAAAAACCTCCACAATGAATTCCATGTAATTTCAGATCCTATCTCTCCCCAAGTTCCCTAATTAATATTTTATTATTTTACAATTACAATTTCCTTAGTTTTACAAAAGTTCTACCCTGTCTTTCACACAGAAGCAGGCGAGGAGGAAAGCCATGCACAATGAAACAATGCAAGTGACTCAGCCGAACTCAGGCCAAACTCTACTGTAAACATTTGGTTTCTAAGTGCCAAAGTTACAGACAAAATGCACACAGACCTGTGCTTGAAATCAGGAGCATCTTTACCATCAAACTTCCCTCAGTCTATGTAAGCACACTGCATTTCAATATCCAGCGCATCTATGTGCACATGTATGAAATACCGGGTTTCTGCTGTTTTACAGCAGCAGAATAAGGAGACCTCAGAGCTACATTATTCAGGATAGAATTGGTCCAAGTGCTCCCTTGCCCCAGACAGGAAGGATCCTGAAGGCAAGGTCAAGGTCTTTATTGTCCTGCCTGAGGGTGCTGGATGTGGTTGGAAGCTGCTGCACTTTGGGCAGAGGTGACGCTGCCAGCCCGCTCTGCCAGCAGCTGCCTCCCATGGCTGAGGCTGTGCCCTCAGCTCTGCAGACCCTCTCCAGCCCTGATCCCACTACGAATGACCCCCTCAGGACCCCTCTCCTCAGCATCACACTGTGGCTTGAACGAGCTTGCTTGCCTATTTCTCCAGTCAACACTGCACTGTGCTGCCTGGGGCTACAGGGACCCCCCAGTAACTGCAGAGCGGTGCTGCAAAAGTGCCCCATTGCTCCTAGGTCTGCACAGGATTTATGTGTTTGGGAAGGTCACATTTGAGCATGCCTGTGGAATTCAACACACAATATTACTGTGATGGCTTGAAAAGAGGATGACCTCTCCATCCCACCCACCTGCTTTGTTCATGACATTTTACCTTGTAAGCAGCATAGGTCAGGGTATCAAGAGGTATGTGTTCCCTCCTGCCTTCAATCTTGGCATACAGTATGACATCATTTTCATGGGATTCTCCAGAATCACAAGCCCCCCCTGTACATATTTGAGTGAGAAAAAAAAAAAATTAATTGAAGCCCTTGTTAATGGAAAGTGGAATCATATATGCAGCCTTAATTATGAAAATAATTACAGTCAGATGCTATTTAACTTGGGATCTGAAACAAAAGAATACCATCCCTAAGGACACAGTGTATAGGAACTGTTTGATCAGATACACCATGGCAGAGATCAAGGGGGTTGACGATTACAAAAACCCCAAGTACCTCTTTTAATCAGCTTATCAAAACAACTTAAATAAAAAATGCTGTGCCTCAAGCAGTACTTCTATCTGTGTGCTTTAAATTCTGTTGACATAGAAATGCTCTGCTTTTGAGTTGTCATCAGTAAACTGCTATTTGCTGCTCACCCCTCATGCAGTCACACATATAAGAGTACCTTGAACACTTCTGGGCTGATAGCTTGGCAGCTGAGAACTGGTTCAAAGTAGGAAGAAAGAGAGACTGCTGTGTACCTTCTTGTGCTGCTCCTTCTACTGTCTACACCATATCCTAAAAGGAATGGCTGGATGGATGGAATCTATTGTAGCACACAAAACCCCTGTGGTATGTTTGCCCAACTGGAACAGGGCAGCATTTGAAATATCTTCCTATCAATAGAACCCAAAATATTCCTTAAGCTTCTGTGAAAGAGGGGATGTATTGGCAAACATGAGCATTATGTTCTGCATCATAGTTATGAGATGAACATCATCACACAACTTTGATACTCTGGAAAATAACTTTTTAAAGCAAAGTTTCTGTGTTTCAAACAGGAATTATTAATTAATTGTTTCCCTGTACAGTATGGTTACTGCAGATATTAAAAAAAAACCCAAATAGAATTAAAAACAGAATGAGGAAGCTTCTTTGAAAAAACTGCAAAGTAGAAAGATTGCACATATTGGAACACTTTCTCTACTTCTTTTTTTTTTTTTTTTTTGCTACAGCCAGCTAGTTCTTGTAATGGACTAGGAAAAGCAGTCCCAAGAACTGGATAAAATGTGCATCTTTAATGTGTTTTGTACTGTAATAAGGAGCATCAGTTTGTCCTTTTAAATATTCTTTTTGCCTGAATGTTTAAACAATTATTTATTTAATTAAAAATATTCACAGAATACATTTTTCAAACAATATCCTGCTATCCTCTGTGTTTGCATCTGCTGACAACTTCTCCCCTAAGTTCAGAAGGTTGACAGAATTTCTTTCCTGTTTCTCTTGCAGGTGTTGTAACGCTTGGAAGAAATGGGAAAAAGCATCCTCTTTTTCCTGTTTTTTATTCATAATTCATGTAACACAGAGGAGATGTGCAACAATTTAGGACAACAACATGAGGTCTTCCCCTCATTAAATAAAGTGTGTTTTTTCTTGTTGATACAGAAGGTTGCTTGTGGAGGTCACAGGTTTATTCTCTGCTTCCTCCTTTATTATTCTATTATTCTCTTTCAAGCAAAAACCCTCACTTTCTCTAAACATGGTGTTGAGAGAATAACCTCATGGAACTTCCTTTATGTGCAAAATAAAAGTTCTGGAAAAACACTGTGAGTGTTAACTACCGTGTTCATGGGGATTTTGGTCTGTTGCAATGTCAGACTAGTGCAGTTGTTCTGACAATGACAGCAGGGAGGGGAAGTGACAGGACAGGTTGGTTCTTGGCAGCTTTCTTAGCCCTGGTAAGTGACTGATGTACTTTGCCCCAGTCAGGAAGGTCCACAGATGATGCTAACACCTCATCAGTGCTTTTCATGAGGGGTGCCACGTGTAGGACACACCTCCTCCAAGACCATAGCACACTCTGTGTGACTCTCACCTTGGGCCAACATATTAGCAGAGGAAAGATTTTATGAATGGAGTAAGAGCTTTTGAGGTGAAACTCTTCCATGGGTTCATCAGGGAAGGCTGCCCCACCTCTGTGCTGCTCCTATCTCATCCTCGTGTGCAGCTCTGATGGATTAGCACCAGGGTCTACATGGATACGACTACAGGAGGATATGAGAGGTACCTGTAAAACCTCCAAAGATGACAAAGGTATGACTGTCTCTTCTAAGCATGGATTAAGGGGCACTGAGTGAAATTAGTGCATACAACACAAGAAGATGCTTCTCCACATGAGACTTGTTAAACTGTGGAGCCCTGCGTAATGTAAATCTCACAAGCTTCACATCTTGTATTGCATTAGTAATTTATACTCACCCATACTGAAATAAAACCTCAAGTTCCCATAACCTGTGGTGTCCATGTATGGAGTACATATTTTCCTTTCTCCATCTCTGAGGAATACCATAGCTGAGCCAGATTCCAGGGTTCCACATTCAGTACCAATGACAGCTCCAAAAATGTCCCACCTGCAGAGGCCAACCATAGTGGAGAAGGTGCAGCAGCACAAAACTTATAAACTCATACAAAACATGCCATAGGGGTTCATTGGTACTTAAAAAATTAGCTGTTTCTGCTCTTACAGAGGACAAAATCCTCACAGTGTTTCAAATGTGATCTCCATGCCATTACTTACATATACAATATTAGCTTTTAAACTCAGTTGACTCAACAAAGGCAAAGTTAATATAAATATTTAAAAGAATTTGGAAGTAATGCATTAATTAATAAACAATTGAGGCTTTCAATGAAAGCTGTTACCAAATATGTAGTGTTGTATTGTTCTACCATCTTCATTATTTTTTCTGGTGTTAAAATGTTTAAAATATAAATGCATTCTAGTTCATTTTGCATAATAAAAGATTTATAGATCAATGAAACTTGAAAAGGCACATGTCCACATATCTACTACACAAATATTAAATATGTAGGTAATAGCTGAAAATGGTCTGTTTTCATATTTTTGAGCATTTAGGGTTACAGTTTTTAACTAACACATGAACAGAATATGAAAAAAGACTGCTCTGTTTCTAATATGTGATGATATGATCTTTCTCAGTTTTTCTGTGCAACATTTTATCTTATTTTTATTCAGTGATAATTAAAAGAGCTGTGGCAGAATTTCCCAATTAAATATTTTACACTGAAAATACATTTTTGTAATGAAAGTGATGGCTACTTCAAAACTCTATCAAAATGTTTTGAAATATTAGAAAGTGTTGAATACTTGTGCATTACTTTGGTCTGATACTTTATTATTATTCATGTTGAAGACCTAATTCATAATTAAGTATTTAAGAATTAAAAGGCTGATAAAACAATGAAATTATTTAGGGTCAATAAATCCTGAAAATCCAAACATTTCAGGAATAATGAGAAAACATGGACGTTCAGGAACCTTTGTGGGAGGCAAAGTATTTTCCTGTCTCCTTCCACAAGAGACAATCTCTAGCAGGTATGTGCCATATCACAGTCTCAAAAACTGTCATTTCAAGAACTAAACAGTCTGTTTATTAGTTTAAGCATTACAATGACATCAAAATACATTTCTAGGACCTTCTTAAAAGCTGCCAGTTTCCCCATGGACCTAAGCTGTGACAGACTGGTGACATGCCTGTTTGGAAATCCTGCTTTAAACCTGTCAGTCATTTACACAGGAATTAGTGAGTTTAACATCACTGAAAATCTTTATGATATAAAAATAAATATTGTAATGGAAGCACAGTTTAATCTAACCCTAATTCTATTGTGCAGATTTTTTAAAGCTAATGTGCAATATAATCAAAACAGAATTTTGAAAAATGGGTCTCCCAGGCTGAAGGCAAGTACAGAATTAAACAGTTGTGCCTACTTTAACTTACACAAAAAAAATCTCACAATGCTCCATTGATCTTTTGTATGCTCTATTTAGCTCAATTAAAACACTCTCTGTAGTGACCCACAAAACAGCTCGGGGTCATGAATGATGCAGATCATGGATGTTTCCAGGGATCCTCTCCTTTTAGGCAGCATTAGAAATGAAAACCAGAGAATTCTACATCTTTTTTTTTAAAAAGGCACTTTAATAAAAGTGCATCAACACAGTGGAAAGAAAATGGAGGAGAATCCTGGGTCATGGCATGAGTTAACATTTACATTTGAATTAATTTATCCTTCACATGACTCTTGGAATTCTTTACAAAACAGGTGATTTATGGATCTGAACTAGACCAACAGAACATGGAGGTCCAAAGCAACAGTGAGCCTGCTACACAGCCTGGTGTGGGCTCTGTCCACCTGTAGGATCAGGCTCTAATTCACCCAAGTAAAGAGAAGCAAAATGACAGTAGAAATAAGAGTGGTACTTACAACAGTAAGCCATGTCTACATAGCCTCCCACTTTAGGCAGTACATGCAAAAAATACCAACCTAATTAAAACAGTGATGGTTTCCTCTGCCCTCATCTCCAAGAGCATTTGGTGCAGAGGAAAGTGGTGGTGACCCTTATACCTGAGCTTCCTTTTGCTCTCCCTTATGAGGGATGCTTTTGCCTTCCCCTTGAGAGCTGGCAGGCTCCAGATATGACAAAGGGGTGGCTGAGAAGCAAGCTCTCTCTCAGATACACAGTGTTCTTTAACTGTTTGATTACAGTAAAACAGATTTCAAATATAGTTTAAACAGGATTCAAAAACATTTCTCTAAGAAATGATTAAAGAAACTCATATGTATTTGTGTTTATATACAGCTCCCAACATGAATTCCAGAGAAATGTTGAAAAGAAGAACAGCAGTGGTGTCAATTTTATATGATTAGAATGTAGTCCTTAACATCATCCAAGTTTGGTGTTTATTTCTAGCAGCATGCAATTTAAATCTCCATTCTTATAGAACAATAGAAAGAAGGAAGTTTCTAATATAGAGTAAGATTTCCAAAGGAAAAAATAGGAAAAGGTTGTGTGGCCTTGGGCTGGCAGAGTGGGGGCAGATCAGGACCTGGTTTTGGGACACAGAATGACAGAATCGAAGGAGGGCTGCACCCTCCCTTGCCACCTGCAGTTGGACCTAGGCAGCAGGTGACAGGGAAAGTGTCATTTTCCTAATTCAGAAGAAACTGTATGTTTGCTAACATACAGGGTTGCAAGTTGCCCAGCTTATCTTAGCTAAATACCCAGTTGTGTAGAGACACAATCTACAGGCAGGGCAGGTGTCCACAGACAGCACTCCCATCCTGGTTTTTCAGGGTGGAAAAAAGACAGAGAGCACATCTCAAAGGTGTCCCATGTGGTCACGTAGAACACAACACACACAAGCTCATTTTCTTCTCTTTGTCTGAAGCAGCACCTGCTGCCATTGGCTGATTATTTGAACTGGGACAGAGCTCACAGTGAGTGCTTTTTCTGTAAACTCCAAATAAACCACGTGTCCACAGGACATATTAGCATGTATTTCTGAAAAGGTGCTCTTTACTTTCAGCACAGCATAGGCAGCATTTGAATCAGTTGCTAATGATCTGAGGTACTTTGTAGGTTAAAATCAACATTCAGTGGAGACCCATAAATTAGCAGTGTATGTTTCTCATTGCCCTAAGGTTACAGTAACTAATGATTTTTACTTTTTTTTTGGTTTTTTTTAATAACAAAGAATCAAGATCCTACTGAACTTATTTTCTTTTTGTCAGAATTTATACAATGAGGTATTTAAAATGAAACTTCTTTATCAAGACACATTTTTTAAAGCTCACTCATGTTTTGGTAAGAGTAGTAATATTGTTGTCCTAGACAGTTTTGTTTATTTTCTGTGTCCTTGCAGCAGTCCCTGCTAGACTCTTTGAATCACAAAGTATATATTTAAAGTAGAAATAGTAAGTTTTCAGCCAGACCCTGAGCTCTTCCCCAGCAGGTATAGCTATACTCTAGGTGCTGCTAGATGAGAATGGACTGGTTTCCTGCCTCCATTTCCTCCTCCTCTTCCTCCTCCAGCACCTACAGGCATCTGCAGAAACAGCTCTCTCTAAATAAAGCGAGGCTCTCAGCAGTGATCCAGAGGGGATGAATTTCTCAAGGGATTTGATTTCATATGGATATGAGCTTGTTAACAACACTCTGGCGTGAATTAAAAAAACAGATTACCATCATAAGTTTCTTTAGAATGGCTTCATAAGTCACAAACACAACCTTTTTCATTAAAAACAGTGGTGACAGGATGGTCAAGAGACAAACTTCCTCCTAGACTTCCTAGACTTGTTCTTTCCTAAAATCTGCAATCATGTGCTATTTATAGTATTGCTACCTATCCTAGCCGCAATCTTCCCTGACCACACAGCAAAGATGAAATGCAGTTCTCTGTTTATCCTGTTCCCTCATCCCTGGAGTGATGCAGGGCCCTGATTGCTTTAGGGACACTCACCCTTTGGGCTGGTTCTCAAACTCCTCTGCCCACTGCTCCTGGGCATCCTCCACGGACAGGTCCACGTCGCGGGTGGTGGCGAAGTTGAACTCGCTGCCCTCTGTCCCGTGGAAGTAGATGGAGTTCCCATCGGACTGGCAGCTGTGCTGTGGGCAGAGGGAGCACAGGGAAGCTGAGGTTACCTGGGGTTTGTACAGTGCTCACACACTGTCAGACCTCAGCGTGAGCTGCACTCTATCTAAAGACTCACTGATGCCTGAAACTAAATAAAACCCATCTGGTCATCTTGTGCATTTCTCATCCCACCTCAACAATTACTGTGTCCTAATCTTGTACCTGCTTCCCTACAAACCCACTACAGACCATGGTAAGACTGTGTTTGCATTGAAAAGTCGTGGTGTTTATTCCTGTTTTAAAGTATTGCCCTTATGTCTGGCCCACACACAACTGTGTCAGCAAATAACTTCAGTAGTATAGCAAATATTGCTGTGGGGATTTTGTAGGCGTAAGAGTTTTGTGCTGTGAAACATGTCAGGTCTCTGTGTTAGGATTTTTGCCAGAAGAGTATTTGTGTGTAAAATTGCTATGCATTGCCATACAGTAACGTTTGAGCCTCTAGTGTACGAGTGAAAAAGCTGTGTTTGCCTTATTTAGTCCAAATTGCATAACAAATAGCTCTAGAGGCAACGAGCTCTTGTGATAGAGCAATCCCAGGGGTCCTGAGGCTGCTCCAAACCAGTGTGTCTGCTTTTCCTACTGCATTTCTGCACACACTGCCTCAGTAACATCAAATGATGCCATGTGTCTCCCCCAGCATGCCACGAGCACCACAGCTCTCCAGGAGTGCCGGCCTGGAAGAAGCTGGGTGGGAGGTGCACAAGGGAGGTACAGAATAGATTTTCTTATTTCTCCCATACTACTTTTTAACTTCTTGTATGTCTGATAAAATGACAGTCTGACACCAAATCTGTGAGGCAGAAACAGGTACAATAAGCTTCTAAAGAAGACCTACCTTAATGCAAATTGAGCACTTTGCAGTTTTTGAATTGCTCGCTTTACAAAAAACACTGATAAAAATAATAATTCTCTCAAACACTTCTTTTATTCTCTGTGTGTGTGTGTGATCTTACTATTCTTAAAAATGGAAGCCGAATTTAGTAATTATTAATTAAAATAATTCTGCATTCTTACAACATTTCAGTATTTCAAAAAAGAGGTACAACAATGCCAAATTGCATTGACCTTTTCAGTATCATCTACGCAGGGCCCTCTTGTCTCTGAACCCCTTCATAATGCACCAAGGGAAAATATGACAGTCACATCTTCTGCACTTAAAAAGGTCATGGTAGTGTCACATAAGGGAATAATTAGATTTTTTAACAAAGAGAAAGGTGGGGCATGAAATGAAAACTGCTCAGCTCATCTTTGTCTATGGGTTTTATAACAAAAGTAGAAAATAACATATTTTGTCATATTCTATAACACTTTATTTATCAATGCAATAAAGTAACATAATTGAAATTCTTTTATTGATGATTTTCAAGTATGGTTGTCAATACCTCAGCAATTAATTTATACAGAGGAAAGTAATTTTTGTATTTCTAGAGGTGCCTACACATTGTTAGAAAAAACTGTGAGTACTTGAACTCTGATTTTTGTAGAGACTTCCTGGTCTACACTTGAATGACAACAGTTTTATGTTTATTAACACAGACTAAATATCACGTAAAAATATAACAAATTTTAAAAATATAAAAACTGTTTCAACTGCTAAAATAAACAAATTGCTGTTAAAGTGGGTTTTTTCCCAAAGAAAGGCCAAAGCAATAGAAAAACCCCGAGATGTTGATAATTTATCACAGAAATTAAATTAAATAGATTTTGTCACAAGTCTCCTTTTTCCTTGGTCTGTTATTGCAGCATACACAAAGTACACCATACAGGCCACTGAAAAGGCAGAATAATTTACACATCAAATATATTATAACTCGCAGAAATTAATGAGACAGTTTTAAACCTCTTTGAAAAACAGCAGTTGTACTGTGCAGTTATTTATAGCTGACTGGGAAATTGCTTTTGTTTACTGATTTTAACCACACTCATCGGTATCGCTATTATCAGAATTTTAAGAATAATTTGTTTGTTGTGCTTCTTGATTTTCAGAATTTTCTTCATTTGCCAAACACAAGTAAAATATCCTTTATCTGTCAATCAATCTGTCACAAAACTCTTATTATCTGCAGGCAGTCAAATATACTAAAAATAAATAATAAATACTCAGGCTAAAACTTTATTCAAATTTATACATAACCCTTCATCTTAGGAAACAAATAGATAAATCCTACTGAGCTAGATATTAGAATTACATACAAGCATTGGAAAATCCTCTATAAGTCCAACTTATATCTCTGGTGCTAAGTTATATGTAAGTATGCATTTGATAGTGGGTATGTACTTAGTAATCTCTTGCCTGATAAAAACCATCTATTAGAATAAACACAAACCAGATACAACCCCATTATCTTTTAATATTTGTACATCCTTCTGCTTTCTAGCAGAATATTTATTGAATGGAGTTTTCATTTAGGTTGTCAAGATAAATAAATGGGCAGTTTGGCAAGGGGCTATAAATAATTATTTATGGAGTGGTGTGTGATCAACCCTTTACAGAAACTCAAAATCATAATTTATTTAATTAGTTCTATAAAGCTATATTTATGCATTTATACACAGCTCCATAGTATCTATGAATATGTATTTTATGCATATTTTATGTGTTAATGAACCACCCGACGTATGGCTCAAATCACAATCTGCTCATGCCAGCTTTGGCTCATGTGAAACAGCTACAGAGAAGAGAAGCTCAGCCTGAGGTTTAACTCCCCCGTTATCCTAAATACCTATGAAACATGTAACACAAGCTCATGATCTTGATGGCCTTTAAAAAGAGTGAGAAGGAGAAATATGCCCAAAACAAAGGTATGGCTTTTAAAGAAGTTCTGAGGGAGTGCCACCATTTTCTTGGTTTTGCCCCAGGTTTTTTCCACAATTTTGCCCCAGTGCCACCCTCTGGGACCTGGGACACCTGCCCATGGGAGAAGTAGATGTGAATGAGCTCCATGAGTTGAGCTGCCCAAGCAAGGGCCAGGGCTCCTCCCCTCATGATCTTATTCTGTTCCACCGGCCCCATTTACCTTGCCTGTATAACCAACACCCTCAGGTTTTTTTCTTTTAGCCTTCCAAACAGTCACGAGGGGAAAGCTCCTGAGGGGAAAAAAAACCAACCTCAAAGAGCACTCAGCCAAATTTTCCAGGAGCAAAAGAACCCCTGCAGGAGACGGTTCCTCACCAGCCATGCCCCCAGCTACCTTTTTAGTCTTGTTCATCATCCGGGAGGCTGCTGAATGTGTTGGATTCTTTTGTGGGTTTGCAGTAGGGCTTGAAGAGATTAAAGGAATTGAACCCATCAGACTCAATTTCTCTTGAGCTCAAACCAAGATTTGAATTCAAGTCTTTAGGAAAAATAACCCTAAAATACAATTTACATTGTGTTATCTCTTCCCCAAATTAAAGGCTTTACACACTTGTGGTGGAAGTCTACATGCTTCCAGTATTAAGGACTACATTTCACAAATGTTTATTTTGTTAGTCTCTAGAGGTAAAAAAAGTGGAACGGACACATAATGAGTTTTAAAACTATCTGGATTAAGTTCTTCCTAAACTGGAGATCCTGTGGATTACATAATTGTAGGGTCCTCTTTTATGAATTCCAGATTAAATTTGTTCTCAGTTTAATTTTAATTTGCATTTAAATAATTTATAAAATAAGAGGAATTTACCTTGCTATGCAAAATTTGTAACTAAAAGGGCCAAATGAAAACAACTTGTATAATATTTGTACTCGTTACTATGGAAGAATCAGCTGTAGGTCCAGAACTAAAGCACCATTCAATTTAGTTTAAATGGGATTATATGTATGTGGAAGATTTAGTCCTTGTGCAAATTAAAACACTGAAACATAAACTAATTTGTGAGGAAAAGGTAATTTAAAGAATAATTTCTTGACAAATCTGATAAACGTCATTTAACAAAGTTTACTCCCAGATCACATACATAATAGAACATGAAGCCACTTCACAACAGTAGCTGTTTCCCATTGTTTGCAACTGGAATGGGACTATCAGCCAGCCATAAGCAAACTGTTGTATTCCTAAATAAACAACCCCTGCCTGTGGCCAAATGGCAAGAAGCCAGGTTATGTTCAGGGACTGTGGTGATCCCAAGAGGAAAAAACCTAAAAAACCAACAAATAATTTAATCTGGCACTACCTTACTCACTAGCTGTATTGTTAAGCTATTGCTCTGCAAGAATAGGGCAAAATGAAAATTGGCTGGATGCATTCCTGAATCTCAACAATCTTGGATTTACTTTCAATCTAATCTTCACTCTGAATTTGCTGTTTCTGAAGTTTGTTGACTGGATAGTTATGGTATCACAGCTTTTTCCCTGTTTTCAAGGCCCTGCATGGCTCATCCTCACCTGCTTCCAGCATTTCCCACATGCCCCATCTCATGGGCCACTTTTCCTTGTGTGCTTGTCACTATGTGTGCTGGTGAGAGAACCAAACTTGCATGCCCTTGCCCATTCTGCCCACTGCTCTTGTCAAATTCCCACATGATTTCCTTCAGACACTTCCTTAGTGCTCTCTTCAGCATCCCTTGTCAGTGATTGCACTGAAGAGTGCACTGATGACCAGGATGAGCATTCTCCCCTCCTGAAGCTTTTTCTTTTACTCCCACATGTCCCCATTCCCAGCTTATTCCCTGTTCTGTAACTGGATGGCAGTGTCACAGGCTATCTTATTGCTTTGTACATGGAGAAGCAGCGATGGTGCGTTCCTTGATCAGGGCTCTTTGATGCTACATTGGTACCACAACTACAAAAAATGTGTTTTCACTCTAAAATTGCTGTTGCCTATGAATATTTCCAGTTTATCAGTACAGTTCTTAGCCAAATTGTCTGTAAGGCCCAGCAAGTCTTACTAATTCATATGAGATTTCTACAAAATATTATGAAGACATTAGTTAATGGGAGAGAGACTAATGCATGGTTGTAAAATCAAACTTTTGTCAAGAGCCTGTCACACTCTTTATCCTACACCACACTTCTTAGATTTTAGGTTCTTTTAGGAAAGCCTCTTGATCATATGAGATGTAGAATTGTTTAAATTATGTCTGGTCAAACCATTGGTCAACAAAAGCAGAAAGTCAGATTTGGTGAAGCAGGCACTTTGCAACTGGACCTCTTTAAGGTTTCATAACTAAATAATGAACAACTTTCTGTAGCATCCAAACAGCTTAAGGGTCCCAGGTGAGATCTGGGCTCCTACACATGTAACATGTCTGAACAATCTCCGTATTTTTAAAGACTTGAATGCAAGCACCACATAAGGAGATGTCAGCTACCCTCAGCGTGACCTCTTGGCCAGGAGGATCTGGAGATCTCTGGTTCACCCTGCAATGGGAAGCAGCACAAGCCTCAACCAGACCAGCCTCTGTCACAGTTGCAGCTAAGGACACAGTCCTGAAGATTTTTAGAAACTCAAAAGACAAATATTAGGAATGTAAACAGAAGCACTGAAGTTCATCCAAGCCAGCTTCTGTCCGGGTTGTTCAAGTCAAACTTGTGAATCAATAAATACCTCTTGGCTTTACAGTATAGGATTTCTTTACTTGGAGAGTGGAACAGAGGGCAACTAAATGATACAACTGTGCCATTCGGCAAAGCATCAACAGGAAACACTAGTGTGAAATTCCTCAGTGTAACAGATTTTTGGCTGAGGTCTTGCATATCATCTTCCTGAGGTTTGTTCTTGCACTCCCATGAAAATGTTGTTCACCTCTATGCCTTTAAAGCATTCACAGTCATCTCTACCATCATTTAATTAGCTTTTTATCAGTGACGAACATTGATGCTACTCTTCATATTATCTCCCCTGGGCTTAATGGCCCTGATGATTCTTTCAGACAGCTGTAGCCTCACAATTTATTTTTTGGCAACACTTCTTGCATTGGAATGAATGTGTTGGGCATTTGGGCAGTGCCAGCTTGCAAAGGGCTGACGGCAGATGGAAAGAAATCTGCCCAGTATGCCTTCACCTCTACACAAGCAGAGGGCCATCAATTTCCCCCATTAAGGAGTTGTCACGCAGCCCACCCAGCTGGAGGAGCATCTCTGGTAGCCAGGCTGGCTGGCGTATGCTGTTCAAATACAAAATCACTTTAAAAAGAAACCAAAATATCATTTGTCGGCAAATTGAAAATGCGTGGCTTTGACCGCAGCCAATTTTTTAATGACTGTAATATTTTAAGTGATTATTTTTGCCACTTCAGATTGCTCCTTAGAGAGGAGAGGTTTTTTAATTAAAATCTAGGCAAGGCAAACAGATGAGATATAAGAAGCAGAGGAACAAGAAGAAAGACGAATAAAATTAATTGAAGCAGCATTGTCAATGGAGCTATAAATTAGATATTGTGTCTTTCGAAATAAGACATACATGTTTTAAAAATTTTAAAATTTTGACTTGATAGCAGGTACAAGGATAGATTAAGTCCTGACAAAATCATATTTTGTATGCAATATCTCAGTCAGCAAAGGTGTGGTGACAGAATTTAGGGACAACTTTAAATTCTAAATTCTGTGGATTTGGCTGTTAATGCTCCTGACCTGAAATTCCTTTTTTAGCCAAAGGAAAGAACACAATGTGATTTGAATACCTTCCCATGAGAAAAACAGAGCTTTAGTCTTTCCCATGTGTTACATTTTTACATCATTTAATGGAGGCTACAGAACAAAAATCTTGGCTGCACAAGCAGGCCAGGAGCACAGAGGGTTATAGTGCACTTTCTCTTTCCAAAACAAAGGGATGAAACTTGTCCTGTGATGTAGCAAGAAACATTTTATAAAGTGTGTTTTCACTCATCATTTCTGATTATAGACTGTTATTCAAAGGCTAATGCCTAAAACACTCAGCTTGTTTGTGAGTGATTTGTTGATTCCTATGGTTCTTAGTTTTCTAGGACATTTCATGATGTTTGTACAACACTGATCACTCTGGAGATGACCAGTTTCCTTAATGAGTCATTTCACTGGCATGATCTGAACTATTCCCCCACGCTGCTGGGAACTACTGATGTTTGATGCCCTGAGCATCAACTGCTGTTCTGAAAGCAATGGGGTACACTTACACCACTGAAAAATCAGAGTGAGAAAGAATCAAGCAAAGTTGTTTCTACTCTTTGGCATCTAATGGGTGAATTTGTGTTGTTTTTATTGGTGTGCATCTCACAGTGACCTGTGAAGATCAAATCCTTTCCTCCTAGGAGGCAGGAAAGACCCCTTGAGCTCTGACGCCAGCTCAGAGTGAGCGCTGGCTCCCTGCCATCCCTCCCAACACCTCCAAGCCATGGGGAACTGGCATGGAGAAAGGTGTAGGTTCAGCATTGCTGCCCAACATCAATTCCCAGCTGCCCAAATGACTCACAGCATTACAGCCAACCGCCTGTCAGCTCTAATGAACTCCTAGGCATTGTACCTAAGGCTTATTGTTTTAATTACAATTGTTATTATTAGCACAAAAAGAAAAAAAATAAAGGCAAGAGCAATTCCATCTATGGACAAGAACCAGCCCTATGGATATACAGATGCCTCCTCATGGGCACAGCTCAGAATGGCCATTATCTAAAGGGAGACAGTTGACAGGTTTTGTGCACCCTGCACAGTTTCTTCAACTCTCCTCCCCTCTCACACTCCTCCTTCTACCCACAGAGAAGCAGGAGTGTCTCTCAGATGAGGTCCAGCAGGAAGTCTGCCTGTCTCTTCCCAGGAAGAAGAGGTGGATAAGGGCTCCTGTGTGGCAAAGCAGCTGGCTAGAAGGCTGGGTTTGGCCCACATACCAAATACTGCCTAGTTGTATCTTACTCAAAAGACAAAGGAATCTTGTCAGAAGAATCTACATCTTTGTAATTTTGACCAACATAAGGTCATAACAATTTCAGTCACCATTTTCATACTGGCATACATGGAATATGTATCTCCTCCTTCAAATGTTCAATACCATTGAACTGATTCAGAAAATGATACTTGAACACCTTTTAAAGCAAGAATTTAGGAGCAAAAGAAAAGGCAAAAAAAAAAAAAATCTTGTTCATTTTAGCACAAAGAAACCCAAAAGATAGATATATATATATATATGGATCAGGATGTTTGTTTTAGAAGAAGACTATCCAAAGCTGTTCCATTAATTAACAGAGTATTCAGACATTTGGAAATCTACTCTGGAATGAGGGAGGATCAAATAGCTTAATCAGCCTTTCTTTTTTGCCAAATTCCCAGGCCTGTATGCATGTCTTCTCTGCTCAGCAACATACAACAACCCAGGTTCAGGAAGGACTTGCAGATCTAGGATGTGCACAGCCCTGCTCTGCTCAGGGTGTGGTAAAAGGTCACAGTGTTTTACACATATTTTCAGCATATTTTTCTGAGTGCGAATGTTTAGTTCTCCCACTGTTTTCTTATGCAATTTTCTCTTCTGCTACACTGGCATGCTTATCTGGGAAATGAAAATGAGCTGAATGTGATGACCTGTTATTTAAAGGACTTACTGAATCAGGATACTAGGATTGGAAGATTTTCAGGGTTTATTGGCCATGCCCACATGGATCAGTTACCATTCTCTAGTCCTAAACCCAACCTGCTCAGTGAGGCTGGCCCACACTGCCCCACCCCATGCCAGGCTGCACACACACAGCTCAGCACCAACAGCCCCAAGTGTAGCCCCCAAACCCTGCAGACCAAACAAACCAAGCTGTCCAGCTGAAACCTCCAGCCCCCAAGGGAAGAGTGGCTGCAACTGCTGTGAGACAGCAATCCTGTGACTTGACTCTGCTCAAAGATGATAAGTGTCACTGGGTTAACACACCACGACCAAATACATTGTCACTGTGGTCCCTGTAATGATCCATACTGCTCTTTCCCAATGTGGAAAAATCCTAGAAACAGGTGGTTTGGTCTCAGTGTTATTTTTGTGTAATAAAAGCACTGCAGAAACATAAACTCTGAAATTGTCTTCCTTCTCAAAACTAGTTCTAGAGCTTGGGCAACCAATATTGGATGAGGGCAATCGGAGGAAAGAAAAGAACTTGCAAATCTTGTACCTCAAAGCTCAACAATTTCTGGTCAAATATACAATATCTATGAAGTGCCCAATGAAAGCTGAAATCACTTTTATATTCGATAGGAGTAGAGATCCAAGAATCACTACTGACAGGAGCACAGGATTCTTCCACGCATTTCAGCAACCTCAACCACCAGAGCAACCTCCTAACCATGCTCAGTTGTGAGGCTGTGCTCATGCTCAGAGCTGTCACTGGAAATATTGAAACCCAGGCAGGAATTTATCCTGTTCAACACCTTTCCACACAGCCCAACACGGATAAACACGTTCCAATGGTTCCAATTAATCTCCTACAGGCTGCTTGGCCTTGCTAACAGCATCTCTCCTGCCTTTTGCTGTCTTCTTTGGAACCAAAACACACAAGCTCAATGGCTTATCTCTCAGCTTGCATCCCATTTCAGTAGCCAGGTCCAGCTGTGTCTGCAGCCAGCCATGTGCTTTCAAACGAGTGGCAACTGCTCCTGAGGGCAACAAGAAATGTAAGGAAATCCATGGGCCAAGCTAGAGCAGACTGGAAGAGGAGGAGAAACTGCTTCCCAAGCTGGGCACAGGAAAGTTCCCACAGTGTTTATTGAGAACATATCATTCAAACCCACCAAACAGGAGTGAACACATCTCTGCAAATTTCCCAGTAATACTTTCCATTTCAGAGCTGTTATCTTCAAGGGATGTACCCTCACAGATGAGCCAGGGATTCAGTGGGCAGAAAGGATTACACCACTCCTCTGAGAGGAGAGCATCTGCCTAAGTGGGTGCAAACTCTGCTGTCATTTGTTGTCAAGGACAGAGAGTGGTCTAACGGCCTAATCTTACATGTTAGATCCTCAAGAAATATTTTTAAGGCTATTTTTTAAAAAACATTAATTAGAAAGGATGAGAGAATATGAATTGAAACTTGTATGGCACAAGCAGGCTTGGGTATCAGAGAACAGAGATTGGAATAAAGTTTTGCATTGTGATAGTGAGTATGGGAACTTTTAACACATAGGTGAGAGTTAAAAAGTTAACATGATCCAGCAATGAAACTTCATAGAATCATAGAATATCCTGAGTGGGAAGGTACTCACTGAAACTATCCAAGTCCAACTCTTGGCCTGCCCAGGACATCCCAAGAGTCACCCCATGTGCCTGAGAGCATTGTCCAAACACATCTTGAACTCTGTCAGGCTGGTGCTGGCCTGGGGAGCTGTCCCAGTGCCCAACCACCCTGTGGGTGAAGAACCTTTCCCTCATGGCCAGCCTACATCTCCCCTGACACAGCTTTGTGTCATTCCCTCAGACCTTATCACTGCTCACCAGAGAGGACATTGGTGCCTGCCCCTCTCCTCCCCTGGTAAGGAACCTACACACAGCTACGAGGCCACAATTTGCTTATCCCTTAGTAAAAATGTAAAAAAAAAAAAATTAAATTGCTATACAGACTGTGAACAAAGATCAGGACTATTTAGCAAGTTCTCGTTGTGTGGGAAGCAAAACGACTTGTAGAAAAAGGGAACTATAATTATCTGTGATGGAAGCTACTCCTGTAACACTGTTAGGGTTTCTCAAATATTATTCTGTATGACAACTACTTTGGCTATGATAGAGAAATCTCCTATAGCCTTCCTATATGCCATATTTAATATCATTAGCACAATCTTACGTTTCTACTTATATAAAATATTATGTTTGTGATGAACTAAGATTAGAGCTAAGTGTTTAAAAAAATAATAAAAACTTTTGTAAGTTTTCATATAATATTCCAAACATGAAAAGCAAAAAAAAAATTGTCAAAAATTGTTCTTGATGTTAGAATGTTACAACAGGTTTTATGCTGATCTGATGTAAATCTTGACCCAATTTGTAGTCTTACTTTTGACATAACATGAAATTCACATTGCAAAATCTGTTCAAATTATATTTGGCAAGATTGTTCCTGAAAATCTGAGGAAGACTGTAGCAAGAGCTAAAAATGAACTGAGTGAAGGAGTGCTCTGGTGACAGTACAGACACACTGCAGGGTCCCATGGAGAATTAAAAGCCTGCCTCATACATAGCCTTAATCCAGTGCCTACACCATAGTCCTACACATAGTCTCAGCCTGGTGTAAGTGGTTACACACTGTCAAAGGTCAGCTGGAAACAGGCATTTGCACATTTCACTTGTACCTATAATGGAAGATGAGCTTGGAGGAATGGCAGGTTGGTGAAACCTCACTCATGGCACACATAAGGCTTAAACATGTTGGGATTTCTGTCTAGAAATTCTCAGTGCTCAGTGATCTCTCAAAAGTTTAGGTCCTTTGTCTTTCATAAACACTTAGCTGTGTATTGGCACAAAGTAGCTGAGTTTAACTAAACAAACCCTCAAAGAACCTCCACCAAACCAAACAAAAAAAAAAAGTCATAAACAGTAACCAAAAAGGAAGCTTATTTGCTGAAGTTTAGATGTTGTTTATGGATATTTCAGAAAGAGAAAAGCAGTGTTTAGGCTTGGGTAACTGAGAAAAGTAACAGTGCTTGTGGTAGGTTAATCCTTGCTTTTCTTTTAGACCTTCATATACGTGGGCTGGATTTCAAAATCCAGAGGTAAGACTGACAAAACAAGTGTTAACCAATCATGTAATATTCATTAAATAAGCAAGACATTATTTGATTCTCAAATGCTATGCAAAAACTTTGCCAATGTATAAAACTACTTGCCTTGCTGAAGTAAAAACAAACAAAAATAGAGTTAATAAGATGGAACTACAATTAGTAGATTAGTGGGAATATTTGTTTCCTAACCTAATAATTTGAAGCCATTTGTATCAGGTTCTGTGGGAAAAGGATGAGGCCAAAACCCAACTCTTACTGCCCTCAGTATTCGACATCTGTTTCCTGTGCAATTGCCAAAACCATTAACAGCATCATAAATGAACCCTGACATCAAAACTGCTTTTGTGAATGAAAATAGGATGAAACCAGAAAGTCATCAGCTGTTGAACTTCTGGCTGCTTTGAAACACAGACAGCAAGAATCCAGCTGTTTTCCAAATGCTAAACAACTCTGCATGTGAAGGTAATCTGTGCACAGAGATCTTGTTGGGCTCCTTAGAGTTTTTCTCAAGGTAGAAGGGATCTTGATCTTGCTGTATCCCACATATCAAAACAGGATCATACTGAAAAAGAGAATCTTAAGGAGCAGCCACTACCTGAATGCATGCTGTAAAGGAGAGGGGATAGTCACAGACAGAAAAAGTGGGAAACTTTTTTTTGTGATGAGTTGTAAAGTTACTAGCTGTAGCTGAACAAGACCAAGCTGAAAAGCAGGTATTTAAAATATCTAACAGAAAGACTGAATTTGTTTCAAAAACATTGCACTGTTTTGCGAAAAGGAAGCTGTTTTCCATTTTCTGCTCCATGATCTTTGACACATAAATGACAGTATAATGACAGTATAAACTGCCATTTGGTTTTGGTCATGGCAGAAAAGTTGCATTGTTTTAGAGAGCCAATGGGATAGAGAAAGGGTGAAAACAAAGCTGAAAACAACCCAATGCTAGAAGTAGATGGAGTTGCCTGAACACCCTTCTGATCACAGTTTGGTTAGATGTTACTGTCTTCTCCTATGTACAAGAGTAACAATAACATTAAGTCATGGAAAATCAGACTAACCTTAACTGTGGCCCCAGGAAAGAAAAGCCAGTTGCCAGTATCGACGGGATCCAGATTATCTTCTAACACAACTTTTCTGTGAGCAGCATTTATGATCAGGACATTGTCCAATGCCCAACAGGCTTCGTACACATCACCAGCAGGAACATAATCCTGTTTCCACTGAAAATGGACGTTCTCCCCTTTAGCATCTTCAGGAAGGTACAAGATGTGGATGATTGTGCTGACATTGGAAGGGGCACTGAAAAAAAAATGATAGGGAATTAGACCAATTTTAAGCCATAGTTAGGAACACTTTTCCCTCAATTAACGCGTTTACTAGGTGTGACATGGTTGTGCTCACATCCCTTGTAGGCTGATGAAGCTTCTATGGAGATCAGAAAATACCTGCCCCGAGGCAGAGTCCCACTGTCAGGCAGTGCACATCCAGCCCAAACAGGCAGCCCAGCTTCAAGAGAGTACAAGCTAAGGCAATAAAAAACAGATCAGTGCAGATGTTTGGAGAGCAGGAGGATAAAACTGGACCATGTCCATGCTCAGTGCTGGTCACAGATAGCAACTGGGTATTGTCAGCTGTTTTGCAGGTATGGCCCAAATGAAATGCTAAGGAAGCTCATTACAAAAACAGGTCTCACAAAATTTGATATTTGATTCATCAAAAGAATCTGCTGACTTTTGATGCCTCTGTCTCTTTTAAGATTTGGATGAAGCAGAATGGTTGAAGAGAAAAGCTAGGAAAGCTCTGACAAACATGTCCTTCCAATCCCACACCCCTGATGTCAGGATAATTTTGTGGATGGGGGAGGCCAGGTTTGTCTTTCTTTCCATGTTCTGCTTCAAGAACAATACAAAAGAAACCATCAGTTTGTGCTCTCTCTTGCTGCTGAAAATGAAGAATGAGGGGTGGAGAGTCAGACCTGGAGCATTACTGTTAGGCAATGATTAGGGCCTTGAGCTCTTCTCTGTCCTCAGAGCTGTGAAAGGATTGAGGTTCACCCTGAAGGAGCTCGGAATGCATGGGAGGCTGGGAGGAGGTGACCTGCACGGACCAAAGGGATGTTGCAGACCATGTGACACCATGCTCAGTATATAAAGTATAAAGTATATAAAAGTGGGGAAAGAAGGAAGAAGGGGAGATGTTTAGGTGGTGGTGTTTGTCCCCCAAGTCACCGCCACATGTGATGGGGACCTGCTCTCCTGGAGATGGCTGAGCTCCTGCCTGCCCGTGGGAAGCAGGGAATTAATTCCTTGTTTTGCTTTCCTTTTCTGCATTGTTTTTGCTTTTCCTATTAAAGAGTCTTTATCTCAATCCATGAGCTCTCTGGCTTTTACCACTCCAGTTCTCTCCCCTGTCCTGTGCTGGGGAAGTGAGAGAGTGTCTGTGTGGGGCTTGGCTGCTGGGTGGGGCTAAACCTCAACAACCACCCAGAAAGTGAATTAGCTATATTCAAACCCCAGGCTGCAAGGAGTTACGAAACTCAGGTTTGCAAGGTGTTAGCTAGTCAACAATCTATCTGCAGTGGTAGTGATGCTTTGAAGGGTGGATAGTTTGTCAGAGACAATCCAGAGCTTTTAGGGAATAGGGGCACCAATAGCTTCCTTATATAGCAGAAAATAGAGGAGCTTCTCTTTTGGAAGCAAAGCAAAGTGCCAAAAAGCAACTGCATTTCTCCCATATTCACACCCAGAATGTGCCCCCACAAGTTGCCCTGCACTTGCTAAACCTGGTGTCTGTCACCCTCGGGCACAGCGCTGCTCTGGGGCGCTGCCCTCGCCTCTCCCGCAGCCTTCTGCCTTCCCCACGGCATCCCTGTCCTCCCCCCAGGAGCCCGGAGCTGACATCCCACTTACAAAATACAACACCTCCCCTTCACAGCTGCCCTCCTGTCCCATCCCTCCCCATTCTCCCACTGTTCCCTGGAGCTGCCTGTAGTGCTGTGAAATCTGCTGAAGCACATTGGAATAAACACCGCAATTCATACGGACCACAGGAGAAACGAGCATCCTTCCATAATTCATCCTCTCCACTTCGCACGACACTGCTCCACTGACCTATTTTCTACTGCTGGATCCAGCATCAAAGTTGAGGAAAGAGAGGTCAAACTGCATGCGCATTAACTTCAAAAAAATTTGGTCTCAAGGGCTTGTGTTTGCATCCTCACAACTCCTTAAGTTTCCTGGCTTGCAGAGCTATGAGAGCAACTGAGCTGATGCTATGGACTAGGTGTGTAATTTTGCATCAATGTGAGAAAAAGAGAATGTATTGTGTGGTCACTCTGGGGCAACTCCAGTGAATTACTCTTACCTTTCTGAGTTAAGAATTAGCACCAATTGTTTTACTAAATTGAATATAATTTACATTTGCTTCAATGAACTTGTAGTCCTACTCCCACATGGATTTGGAGGATGAGATACTGAAATACACAACCTTGCAGCTAGAGTTTTGCTTATTAATCAGAAATTAAGCATCCTTCTGCTCTGCAAATTGCCTCAATGGACTGAAAATAGGCTCAAGCAGTCACTCCTATAGCACTGACACCAAGGTAATGCAGGAAGGCGCACTGAGATGCTATGAGTACATAACATATAAATAACTGCTCTTTCTTCCCCAGTTGTACAATTATGTTTTTATGCCATTGCACAGAATGTCTTTCCTATTATTACTTAATAAAATACGCTCTCTTAGAAAAATCCATCTCTGGCACCGGCTCTCTCTTTAGAGGTGTGGATATTGCGATGAAAAGATTTAAATTTTCCGTTCATAATCATTTGAGTTTTCATGTATGCCAGTTGGTTAAAAAGCAAGGCACTATTCATCATAATTTTGTTCTTACAAGAACCTTAAGAGCCAAGTTTTCATATCCAGCTATAAAATGTTTATATCGAACAGTTTGCTCTACCAAAGAAGAACATGAAACACAATAAAATATGGCCCTTGCTGACATTAAAAATGGTGCTAAAATACAAAAAGTCATCAAAGTTTTGTTTCTTCAGGCACCTGAATCTGCTGGTTATTTGAGCTGCATTTTAACTGTGAAGTGATTCTCTTCCTCACTTCCCACATATTTAATAGATGAATTTGTGATTTACCAAACCTGGTGGCAGTTCTGCAATTAGCCAGGAATTTCAACCCTCATTTTTTGTATGAAAAAAGAGAACTGAAAAGTTAACAAATAAAACAAGTTTTAAAAGAGCCGGGTTTAAACACCACCTGCTCAGCTGGAAAACATGAGAACTATTAAAAAGCTGTAACAAACCTAATTTTCTCCAGCTGAGTCCAATCTGCAGAACTGTTCTTACTGTAGGACACGGTGATGCTGGGATCTGAGTAACTAAAGCGACATGAACCCGATCCTGGGAAAGCAATAAAATGAGAAGTGTTACGACACAATGAAGCATAAATGATTCTCCAATAACCACAGTTGCTGACTGTGCTTTGTCACCTTATCACTTCTCCCCATTTTAAAGTGCTTTGATTGATGATGAAATTTCCTGTGATCTGTTGCTGAAAGTAAACACAAAATAATGCATGCTTTATGAGTCAGAAATAAAGTAGAAATGATAAATCACAGCAGTGCCATGTAATCTCTGCAAATTTCCCAGGGGAAGCCAAGTAAATTACTTAACATCCCCCAACTGCAGGAAAAAAACCACCCTCTAATGTTTAAACAAAACCTTCTTATTAGAGAATAATCCACATAGCAGAATTCACAGGGAAAACAGCAAAAGACTGTTTTTTTGTATAACTGTATAAATAAAGAAGTCCAGAAATAAAAATACAGTAAGTGAGAGGAAAATATATACAGAATTACTTGAGCCAAGAGCAAATGTGATGTATGAATTTAAAAGAACAAAGATGTTACAAAATTAGTTATTTTAAGGTTGCCTGAAGGAAATTAAATTAAGAAATCATCCAATATACTCCCTAGATCCTATAATTAATAACAAACACTTGATGCTGATCTGGGAATCTCAGAACACTTTACAAAAATGAACTAATTAAGCCTTATGGCACCCCTGCAAGGTAGGGTAATATATTTACTTTTGATTTATAAAAGGGTGCCTTCTGGGTGTTGTCACAAAAGATGAGCTTAACAATTAATATACAGGGCAGTCAAAATAACACAAAAACAAGACTGAGGAATTTGTCTCAGAAAACATGATAAACAACCTGAGCCGTAATTAAACACACTAAAACTGCTTTTTCCTCAGACACCAGATAATTCATCCATCTCAGAAAATTTGATGCTCAGTGAAACAGACACATCTTAGCCTGGGTTCCAAAGATCAAAATTTCATAAGCAGGTGAGAGTCAAAGGAGCAGACATCATGCACTTTACATGTTTAAGAGAAGTACCTCTCAATTGAACAACATCTCTGATACTATCAGGATACTACTGAGTACCACAGCTTTGCTCACACTACAAGTACATATTATATGTACTACAACTAGTGTGTTATGTTTATGTGTGTCTCAGAGACATTCAATCACACTGAAAACCGTGTAAATACATATTTTAATACATGTATGAATGTATATACACACTGCTGGCAATAAAAATGTTCCAACCCGGGCTGCTTATTTTTGTAAAAGAAATAAATGGCCTGATTAAAAAGGTGTTAACCACTTGTACAAGAGAACAACTTGCACATTTTAATGGGAACATATGTCATTAAGCACAAAGCTTGCAGCCCCAGCTCCCCTGAGGCAGTTCACATTCACAGCTCTCAGCCCTACAGAGCTGCTTTTCTACTCTGAGACACACAGCACATACCTCTACAGGGGAAAACCACTCCAAAACATGGCATGAAGTCCTGTGTCTATAATTTTGTCTGATACATCAACTAGATTCTTGGAAATGATCCAAAAGTTGTTTTCCTGTATCTTTCACTGATGCTAAATTGCAAATAGAATAACAGATACTTCTGAGCCACTACAGCTGCATGTGGCATGTTCAGCTGGTCTGACACGTATTCTTGCTGTAAAGAGGCACAGAATAATTAATATTGCAAAGGCAGCAGGACTCTGAATTACCAGCCATGTATCCAAAATGACTACAAAGCAACTGTCTGGTTATATTTTACTGACAAGGCATTTTATTTCTATCATATTAAAACCAAACGATGTCAGGAAAAGCCTTTGCGTTTCACATTTGCCCATCTGCTGAGATGGTCTACTTTACTGAGTGACATCTGCTGCCACTTCCTACTTCTGTGGAATTTAGGAGTTCCAACCCTTAATCACATTTACTCATTTTGTTTTAGAGGAAACCAAAAATCAGGGAACTACAGCCAGTTTGACGTCCTTGGCCAGTCAGAGGCTGTGAGGCAAAATGGCAACATACTGAATTTTATGGTAGGCAAAAATTAACATAAACAGTAAAGATAACCAGCAATATAGATTTTATAACATGTGCCATTCCAGTTAGTATTACAATCAACTTTTGGTACCTTGCACTTAAAGTTAAGTCAAAATATGCTGCTTAAAAAGGGGAAAAAGCCAGATTTGCTGCACAATCAACATGAAAAATGTTGTCTTTAGATCTGAACACCCTCAACTATGCAATGAAGGCCAAAGCTGTTGCTTAAAAGAAATGGGGCCGCTAAGAAATGGCTTTGCAAGGTAGGTGTGGTATTTCACTTTTGATGCTGGAAAAAGCAGTGGGGACAATAAAAAGGGGAGAGAAATGCTGGATGTTATTATTATTTTAACAAGCAGGGTGGATTGTATTAAGATTAAAGATAGTTTGGGAAAGTCCTCAAGCATCAATTACTGGCTGTGATGACAAATTTATCAGTGTTTAAACCCTCCTTTTGTATGTTCTTGACTCAAAATCATAAAATAGTAAGATTATTTTTCATGTATCTATCTAATTCTGCAAAACTCAAACTGACAAAAAATTAAAAAGTATTGATCTGGTACTTGAATCTTTTACAAAACTAATACACATCCTAGTTTACATTAAGAATTTCTGCCCATGAGAGGAGGGTGAATATGCAATTGCACTACAAGACAGGGTTTACTGAGATAGTCTTGTGAGTCTGCCTTTCAACATAATTTTCAATATTATTTTCAATATTACTTTCAATATTACTATTACTTAATACCATGGCTGTTAGTCTATATCACTGTTGTTTCAGTAATCCTAAACTAGGATTATTTTAAATAGAAATCTGTTTTTTGGATGTTTGCCTTGACCAGCAAAGCTATATTCTGACTTTCTGAACAAATTGTGATCAGAACTCAAGGAAGAGCACGTCAGGAAAGGCCAATTCAGCCTGGGGGGGAGCTGTCCTTCCCACTGCTCCCAGAGATGGTAATAAATGGTTTGTCAGCTCCAGGCAGAGAAGCAGGGGCAGGATATCATGCCATAAATATTCACACCTTCCTGTCCTCTGAAGGAAAAGTTGTACATAAAACCTTTTGAACGAGATTAGATTCAGTTTACTTTCAATCAGGAAAGCCCAGGATTGAATTAGCCTTGAAAATAAACCTGCACAATGACTACTGTAAACAAGTCTGTTAGTAACCGACTGCATTAGAGAAAAAAATGCTGTTTATTCCTTAAGATGAGTATGTCACAGCAAGACTGATGCTTTGGTGAGGTTATTGCTAGATAAATCTGGCTGAGTTAGGATTATGCTTTCAATATTGAGGGCTTGCATGAGTAACTATTGGGAGTGGGGGGCACCCCAAACCATCCTCCAATCAAGAACAGCCAAATTTTTTCTCTACATATATACAAAGCAAGATTTTCCTTGTGTTCCAGGAACAAAGTATTTTTTTCCTCTGGATTTATTTTACTCCTTTTGATAGACTTTAATCTAACGTTCACAGACTTCCGAAACTTTTGGAGAAAAGCTAAAGTAGAGACAACCTTCATGGATTTAATTTTAAATGATGCATTTAAAGCTCAGACAGCAATTTTGTTTGTTATCAAAAAATATGAGCAGCTTCTGTTATAAAACCCAGCCATTTCCATATACTGAATATTCTAAAACACTGATTTATTTGGCTGGTGTTTTACATGTTTGGATTTTTTACCAAGCCAAATTTCAATAAAACAAAATTTTCTCAAAGTTGAGTCCAGGCACTGATGCTAATAGAAGAGGATTTTGACTGGCAGAGTATGGGATTGCTAAACATGTCCTCACAACTGCTTTGTTGATTTTGCTTAGCTAAACAGGAAAGAAAAGTGAAACAAAAGTATGTTTCTTAATTGTTTTACTGCTTGTTTCACAGGACAGGACCCATAGCCAGGACCTGACTAGCACTGACTGCTCTCAGCATATCCAGCTGGAACAGCCATGGTTTCTTTTGTCTTTTTAAATTTTAGGTCTTCTTGTGCCGATTTTGGCCATCTAAAGTACTGGTGAATATTTTACCTACCTTATTTTTAAAATGTCATGTAGGTAGCAGTACTAAGAGCACAGTATTTCAGGACAGATGCTATGAAGGCACCACATATCAGCTGTTTGTATCCAGGTATCCCATTATTTGTATCCAGGCTGACAATGGCAGGCAAAATTAATCCTCACTACGGCTTTGCCTCCAACTGTGTCAGATTTACAGAAACCCAAGTCCTACAGCTGTTGGTCTCTAAGATTTCTTAACAACATTGATCAGAAGCTGGTGTTTTGCTGAGATAAGACTGGGTGCCATCTGCAAGGGAAGCAATATTTTGCTCCTTAGGGAGTGTGACGTCCTCTGCCTCTTGACAGCCTCTTGATAGTTCCTGCAAGTGCTTCCGTGGAGGAGCAGATGAGATATCTAATGCTGGCTTTAAGGAGAATGGGTCTGATGGGGACTGCACAAGAAGGATTCACACCAAAATTGTGCAGAAGGGTTCAAATTGTGTCCTGAATGCAGTCTGAAAAACAAAAGGGTGCTAGGAAGAATCCCTTTTATCTAGTGCTACAAGGTTACTTTTATTAATTTTGTTAATGGGATGAACAATGATTAGTGTTTGGTAAGGATTATAATTTTGTGATATCACTTGAATTAAGCCAAACAGGTTAGCATAAATTATAGTGGTCAAATCTGTCTGGCTTGCTAATAGTTTTACCAAAGTAATGAACCATAGAGTTTGGTATAATGAATCATCCATGGGTTCTGATATTTTTTAGGTTTATGTTTGCATGGGCTTTTGATCAAGAAGATGGTTTGAACCACTTTAAAATATAGAATATTTAGTGCTGGATATACTGGAGATGCACTGGTAAAAATATGCAATGTTCTGTTCATTCCATTCTGCTTCTTCTGAGAACTTTCTCAAGATAAGGTCACAAGAGCATTTTGATTTTTCTTTGAAATCACGACATTGAATTTAGTTACAAATGTGATTTTTAATGATGAATTTTTAGATTTTAGACTTTTTAAACAGTTTTTCATTATTTATAGAGTCAACTCAGAGTACAAAGAGGTATTTTGAGTGTAAAATATATTAAAACTAAAAACTGTCAGAACTGCATCCTATTTTATAATCATAGTTTACCTGTTCATGGAAACAAATATTTTTATTGTCGGCTGCTTTTCTTTCCCATGTGGGAAAAGGATTTTGACTCTCTGTACCCTTGTATGTGTTCTGATAATCAATCTGTAATAAATATCTGGCACTAGGGAAAAAATGCCAATTGCGTTTGCCTTTCATAAAAATCAGATCTACTTTAGCATTAGTGAGAATTACAAATTTTATAATATAAAGTCTCAGCTATTTATTTTTTGCATATTTCTGAGAGCAGCTAATTTTTGTTCCACTGGCAGATTTAGGCTTTGTTCCATTTCGGAAATGCTGGGTAGTTATTTACATCTTTATAAAATTAAAGGGTTGATGAACAGGCTAAAAGCCACCACTGTAAAATTGTAAAAGATGCGGAGAAAAATAATTAGAAAACACATTTGATAAAAATCAGTCAGGAGAACTTCCTAAGTGAAGTCCTAAAAGTTAATCTGAGGTGAAACCCTGGGAGGATGGGGCTCTGAGCAGGCTGTCCTTGCCCAGGGTGAGCCTGGTTGGGGCATGGAGCAGGTGATCACCCAGGGGTCCCTTCCCATCCACCTCCTGCCAGGATTCCCAATAACAGCAAATGTACTTTTCATGAATTAATGCAGCTAATTTCCTTTAGATGAGAAGTCTGAGGAAATACTTATCTGGTTCAACTTCCTCTTAGTCTATTTATATTCAGAGATCTGATGTGCTTCCTGCGCTCACACAAATTTGTTCTTTCCTAATGAACGAGCTCAGATCACAATTCATATTGCTTTTTGTGCTGAGAACTTTAAGGAGAGAAAAATAAGCCAAGCAGAAAGCTGTATTTTCTTCATGCCAGTGTCGAATTTATTCTGATGTAAAGCTATTTACAGTGTCTCTTTCTGAGATACAGCCAGCAGGTATGTACTTGGGTAATAAGTCTGTTGCCAAATAAATAATTACATGATGCTAAATTTAACCACTCTCTTAAGTGCACCGAGATCATATAACAAAACACCTTAAAGGCAAAGTGAGCAAACTTACTTAGACCTGTCTGAAATGGACACCCAGGAGCTGAAGCTACTGAAACAGCAGCATCATTAATACTCCCAAAATACTTGCAGTTGCTCTTGGATGTCTGACAAAATAATAACCCCTGTGTTCAGGAAGCATTTTCTACTGTGGTACCCACATTCTACACTTCAACATTACACTATTGCCATTAAATAGTTAATGTCAGATTATGAGGAGGTCCTCTAAGTGAGAGGATGACCTCTCAACAAAGCTGGGCAAAATGCAAAGGATACCATGTGAAAGTAGCTCAGTAGTACACTAATACATATCAGTAAATAGAAATGTTTTGTGTAACAGTTTTTAGCAGCCAGGGTCAGCTGTGAAGGCATATAATCATGAAAATTAGCACTATAAGGTGCTGCAGAAGGTATTAAAATACTGTAGGAAAATATATGAAGTTTTACTTAGATCCCTACAGCCAGTGCAGTCTAGAGAGGCAGTAGAAAACACTTTGGTCCCAAGAACTGCTGTGTAAAAGGAGGTATCTTGAATATGCAGATATGAAAGTCCTTTCCATCGCTGCTTTAGTGAAATTCTCTGGCCCCAAGAAAATCTGGGAAGTAATTTTTCTCAAGCCAATTCTGCACAGAGGTGTCTCTCTTTTTGGAAGTCCAGTAAAACTGATTGACTACCTTTAAATGTATATGCAGGTAGATAATAATTAGCTTGGTAAAAATTGGTTTTTGCAATTCCTGATGGGCTTTTCTATTTTTATCATCTGCTTTTATTTTTAAGTCCCTCACCCACTGGAGGAACAGTCAGGACTGTTTTATTGAGCTGTGGGCTTCTCAGTTTCCCCCCTGGGAACTACAGATGCTTTGTTTAATTCAAATATGGACCTTTTTAATTATACAAAAGTGTTATCCTCATAAATGATATGATCAGGATTAAGATGATTCTGTCTGTAATCCAGCATTTATTATTTGCAGTGACCAATTCCATAATGGCCCACATTTGGCTGCAAGGTGGTGGCACAGCCACCTGCCCTGGACCCGCATCCTGAGGCTCTTTACCTTTTCTGCTTTTCTCCATGCAGTAAATCTTTAACGCTCACATTTTAATTCCCAACAGTGGCAGAGAAGCCCTGGTACAGAAATAATAAAGACAGTATTTCATTGTAACCTTGGGCTGGCCAAAACAACACAAATCATTTTGCCCCAAGGCCATTAAAATGTCTTTCAAACACAGCATCAGCTTTAAACCCTGGTTTCAATCTAGGTATTACCTAGCCAGCCCTTCTTGTAAAACTCAGCGAAATCAATAAACACCACCTAACACTTCCACATGCTGTGGGAAGAGTACTTGGTGATATTACTTACCTGTCCTATTCTTTCACATTAGATGTAATGTATAACCAAACATCAACACAAAGAGCTTTTTCACCAGAAAAGGGAAATTAATAGGTTTTGTGTTAGACAATAGCAAATGGCAATTTGGGTAGCCAATCTAAAAAAAAAAAACCAAAAAACCAAACAATATTTTATTGGGGGAAAAAGGGAAATGAAGCAAGCATAAGAAATGCAGAATGGTGAATTACACCAATTTTGATATTGAGTTATGTTATATTAAATTCTCAAGACTTTCCCAAATGTATAGGAAAGAAATTAGGACAAAACAACCTGAATGTTCAAACATTTTTGATGCTGTGCTCTTGCTGCTTGGAAGGGACAGAAGGGACAGAATCTAACTCTAGTAACAATGTATGTGTGGCCACCAGCACTGCCCTTCCCTGCTGGTACCACTATGAACACAACTGTGAGGTGCCATACCTGCACAGGAACCTGGTGCTTCCAGGAATGCACTGGAGAAAGAAATTTGTGTGACTGAGGGAAATCATCCATGCAGGTGACTAAAGCAAAGGAGGTGGCTCAACATGCCCAAAACATCAGACACCACAGCTTCCTCTGTGAGGTCTTTTGGTGTTCAGCTAACAAGATAGTGATGAATTCAAAAGATCAAGTGCTCCCCCCATGCCAAATTCAGAAGGGATTTATTTTTCCCTTTGGTATTTCTCTAGAGATGTGTGAGTGAATTTTCCTAGCAAACCTGAAGAAAATCTCTATCCAGTTCTGCTGAGGTTATCTCACAAAAAGCTAATACAGCATTTGTCAGTCATCTGACATGTAGCTTCTGTAGTTGTAAAACTGACTAAACAGAGCTGGAAATTAAGAGAAAATGATCAGCAGTGGTTCATTTCAGCCAAAACTAAGACCTACATAGCAAAACATGTTTGGAAATGTTGTATTGAGTGGTC
Source organism: Cisticola juncidis (assembly GCA_013400215.1). Lineage (NCBI taxonomy): Eukaryota > Metazoa > Chordata > Aves > Passeriformes > Cisticolidae > Cisticola > Cisticola juncidis. The sequence goes on along the minus strand of VXBR01000306.1, from coordinate 704,513 downwards.
TGAATCCAAATAGAGAATAAACAGCATAAAAACACTACTGTCAATTTAACAGCTGCCACCAGATCTGAATTAAAACACGATAAGAACATAAATTATAAAAGTCTTCAGACTGTTACATGGGGCCAAATACAGTCATCATTGTTCTCATGGCTGAGCCAAAATGGAATTGGGATATTTCTGGTGGAAGGCAGAAGGGATCATCATCCCATGCACAGCTCTGCAGAGCCCTCCAGATGCCTCTCTAGGGGACAGCCCTGGCAGTGAGACACTGCTGTTTCCTCCTCAGAAATACATAGAGCTCAGTGGATCAGTTGCACTATTTATTTTTGTAAGATTGTTTTTATTCATCATAATCTTCTATTTGCTGAGGTTAATAGATAAGTAAATGTGAGTTCTGAAGCACAGAATCCTATCAGGTAAGGACTAATCCAAAGGGCACATTCAACAATTCTAATGATGATGTTGATGATATAATAAAAATAAAAATAATAATCTGTAGATTGAGCACACATCAAGGTAAAATAGTACTTCTATTATCTACATAATCAAATAAACTTTATGATTTAATTCTGCACGACTACACTGGTAACAAAGGCAAATTGCCTCTACAAATGAAAAGTGGAAAAAATAAGGCCGAAAAAATTGCATTTTACTTTGTAAAGATGAACACTATTCATGCTTTGTCTTCAACAACCATCACCAAGACCATTAGGCCATGTATTTTTCTGAGTAAAACAGCTTTCACATAGATCCTAGTGACCTTGGTAGCTCAGGGAGGGAAATAAGTCTGCTGCTAATGATTCCCTAACCTGATGTCTCAGGGTGAGGCAGGACATGACATGAAAACCCTTTTGGAATCATCATGTCAAAGATCTGCATCCAAACCAGTGACCCTTGCTGTATACTAATTAAAAACAATCAACAGCAGATTTTAAATAGTTTTCTGAATTACAGTCACAGAGGACTGTGAAATCAGCAACGTTAAAAACAGACTGTAAATAAACTAAGGTACATAGAAATCCTTGGTATGTGCATTGCACATACACCTCACCACTTAAAAACCACGGCAGCATAAGTGTAAATTCACCACAGGTAATACAATTACTCTGCAGTTAAGTACAGCTGATGGTCTGATGGATTTTAAAAGCTCAGGAAATCTGAAGACAGGGGTGATTACTCAACCAGAAAATAAAGCTGCAAGAGTGGAAAGTGTGTTGAACAAGATTAGAGAAATTATTACTTCTGTTACTGGTTTAAGATTATACTGTAAGATTGTCAATGAAATATTTATGCGTGTAAAAGGAGAGAGTTTGACATTTTATTTCCTTTGGAGAAAGATAGAAAATGGGTAGAAAGTAACTTCTCTATTAAACTATAGAATGAGGATCACTCCTAGCAACATCTCTGCACTCTGAATTACCAACAAGTCCTGAATAGTTGAATACCAACACTGATATTTCTTGATAATATTTTAACCATGTTAAAACCAATAGATACACATATTTACCCTTATTAAAGATTCCATTAGAATGATACTAAGGGACAGGGATAAACTGCTGGCAGGTATTGTTAGGTATTGTTAGGTATTGTTAGTGATTGTAGTAGATTAAATTAATACAAGTGGAACCCTCTATGGAATATTTGTCAAATGCTGTAATCAACAATTGACTTGGCCAAATAAATTGGAACAATGGAAGGTGCAATAGCAATAGATGGCAGAGAAGTGACTGGATGATGTTAAAGAAGCTAACAAAAACTATAACTGTTGGTCAGCCCTGAAGTTGGGTGGATGATCATTGAAGGTCCCTTCCAACTGAAGTGGTCCTATCCTATCCTGTCCTGTCTTGTCCTGTCCTGTCCTGTCCTGTCCCAGAAGCAGCAGGAGAAAAGGGCCACTCTTAATCTACAACTAAGGTCCAAATGTTCGTGGTTCCAGATCAGTGAGCAAATCACAACATGAGTGATCCATCTTCTGGATAATATCTACTGGGATTTTCCTGAGAGGACAAACAGAGTCCATCTGGCAAAGTCACAAAGCACTCTCACAGATTAAAAAACTAAACTGATACTAAAACCTCACTGAGAATTGTTTTCACTGAAGGTTGATGTGCTAGATTTGATTCAGGTCAAGCCTTTTCTTTAGCAATAGCTAAGGCATTAAGCATATGATCCATGCAGTGAAATTGCCTAAGGAATTTCCAGTGTCAAGGCCTGACAGCCTTCAGGCACTGCAGACCACCTTTGCTCAAGCATCTTCAAGTCTTTCATATTAACAGCAAATAATGCTCCCAATGAGCAGCCCCTTCCTTGCCAGCTCAGTGGTTTCCTCAGGGTCCATCAAAAGTTTAGGAACAGGTTTTATCATTTTATTTATTGCAGGAAAAGTATTGTGCATCATATTGAGATTCCTGTATGAGGTTTCATTCTTCAAGGTAAGCATATACACCAATATTACACATCTGAAGTGACCATAAGTCAGGTCACTCATGATCAGGTAGGGAAAGAAGGTTTATGATTGCAAACAACCTTTAAATACTGCAGGTCACGTATTTGCCATACAAAGGTAGTTTTGAAGGGGACTGAAAATAAGGATTAATGGTTGACTCAAAGTAAAACCTAATAGATTAGGGAACCCAGCTTTCGCAAAAGTTTGTTGTAATAATATTTTGGAAGGGAGATGCCAAGTCCAACTTTATTTCCAAATAAAGCAAACCTTTTGAACCTATGTCTATTTCTTTGTTCACAAGACTAATAGCTTGATCCATAAGAGGCAGAGTGGAAGTGCCAAATGTTTGTAATATTTGAAGGTGTATTCCTTCTCAGAAGATTAAAAATCTCTTCCCCTATAAACCAATTTTGGTTTAATGTAAAATAGTAGAGAGGCTAGATTTTTTTAGAAAATTAGGGGGGAAGAAGAATTGCTAATTTGCTCTAGTAATGCCAGAGGATTTTTGTGACAATGGCACGAAGTTGAAGGGAAAGCAATTTTAAAGTAGGATTGTTCTTTACAAACATTATGTATTTATCCAGATCATGATACTGACAAACTCATCCTGTTTTCAGAGGAAAGTGAAGGGATTTTCATAATAAAGCTGAAAAGTGGAAGGTTTCCTTATCAAGTTATTCTCATTTTCAAGTACTGGTAAACAGCCAGAAATGATCTAGTAATACCAGGACATAAGGAGAGAGCCAAGGAATAAAGTTTTTCGAGGCAATATTTTCCATTAACAATTTTCACGTTGTTACACACACAGCTCCAAGGAACACCTGCCCTGGAGGTTGATGCTCTTCACAGCATCCTCAGCTGCAGCAGAGGCCCTGCAGAGGAGGGAGGGGTGGGAAGCACCTGCAGTGCTGAGCTGCCCACACAGAACCTGCACACACCACTGTGGTGGTGGAGAACACCTAAGGAATAAGCATAACCCAACTACTTGCTCACCTCACACCTTGCCATTGCTTCCTCAAAGCCTTTCCCTTCCCCCCATGGGATTTTATGTCGCTTTCTTCCTGTGTTTAGCTCAGTTGTTAATCTCTCTGATGGTGACAATGAGTCACCTTCCACCACAGTGGCCCACGTGAATGGCAGATCATGTTCAACCCTGGGGAAGCCCAGGGATGCAGCTGAGGGGAAAAGGCTCAGATTTGGAGTGAGAAATAGAAAATATTTCAGCTAATGAATCACACTAATGTTGTGTGGCAGCTGAGTCCAGAGCCTTTTGTGCAATATCCTGCAATTCCCAAGCTGTTGAATCAGATGTTCTGGCCTGAGAGAGCCCAAAGGCATTGCTTTAAATATCTCAATTAACAATCCCACTGAACATTAAGGAAACTGCTAGACATGTCAGTGTTGGGTCTTGGAGAAATGTAGTAATGGATGATTAAGACAGTTGAAGTAATCAAAATTCTCTGCACTCTTGGGCGCAGAGTGCATGAGTGTAAATATCACCCCATCCCTGGACCCGATCTGAGTGGATGCTGCATGACAGACAAGTTCTTCTTGTTCAGAAAGGATACTGCACATAAACGTTGTCCTGTGTGCTGAAAATGCCTTACTATTACCTCTTCATCCTAATTAAGTCTTCTTCTTAAGTGCACCTTTCAAACTCCTTGGCCTTTAAAGAGTAAAACTACTAAATACATGATGCATGAAGGAAACCACACAGAGGATCAACTAATGAAAAATTCACTAGCCTGTTACCCTCCCTGTCCACAGAGTTTAAAAAGTTTAGAATTCATGGCAAAACCAGAATTTAGCTTCAGAATTTTTAGCTTAATTTCCTAGTTCTCTAGCCCCTAAATACCTGCAAATACAAAATTCCATCTGATAATTAGTGGCAAGAGAAATTAAAATGTACACTCTTTAATGAGGCCAAAGCTATGCGACAAATTTAACATAAAGACATCCCCAAAAGCCTACAGCTTAAGCTATTATATGGGTGATAGAAAGTGGTAATAATTTTTTTTTTTAAAGCAATTCCCTTGGATCAACCCCTAAATAGGGTTATGATTAAATCGGACATTTGGGAATAAGCTGGAAACTGGATTCTAAAGCCAAGTATTGCTGAGCTCAGCAGCAATCCCCTGGCTCATGCTGGCTTCTATCAGTTACAAAACCAATCTGCATTGTATTTCAAACTCAGAACAGGCACATGGGGAAATATGATACATTTCAACTGGAGGCTGAAATTTGATTTACTTTGATGTGCATCCACCGCTCTTTGCTCCATCATACTGAGGATTTTACTGGTTCCTACTGGTATCAGTTCAGGAATTCTTAAGATATTTTTAGGAAAATCCTGTCATATAGAGTATTTCCTGCTCAGCCTTTTCTTACCCTTTTTTAATTTGACCATTCCCATCTCACAGGCCTAAATGCTCCTAGTGAAATATCAAGTCTCATTTTGAAACTTCTGTGAGCCTGCACTGTTCTGCAGTTCACCTGCAGCAGACACTGGGCTGTGACAGCAAACAGGCACCTACCAGCCCATACCCTGCTGTTAACCATGCTGGGTCACTGCAAGAATAATCCAAAGATTTTTGTTTAAATTTTCATGAAAAGTGAAATTCCTCCATCACCACAAACTTGCAGCTTTAAAGAAGTCACATCTGCTTTTGCTTCTGTTGATGGATCCAATATCCCAGTGGATCAAGTGAGTTGCTGCTTCCACTGTCTGAATGAAATTGCAGGGCAGCAGCAGGCTGGTTTTCACCAGAGGCACCCAATATTAATCCACTGATTCAGCTGAGGACTGGATGCATTTTTCTGGCTTTTTAAAACCAGTAATTCAAAATAAAAGGGTAGATGTGTTTTGATGTATTAACATTGCAGTCAATTGCAGGTACTGATGACTTCCAATACCCAAATGAACAACTTCAGGTGAAAAACAAATTTAAATGATGTATTTCTGAGCCTTTGAGGATTTTGATTTCCAATCCATTAAAGCTGTTTTCCAAGATACATGATTGTTCTTATTTTCAACTGAGATTTCCAGAGTTTAATCATACATGTCTTGAGATATTTTTGGAGAATTACTTTTTTAAAAATAGGAATATGATTTGGAAACACATATCCAGGGGTCCACAGAGGAAGCAGGCTACATTTCCTGCTTGCGTTTTTATTGAACCATTTATATCAAAAGAATATTTTTCCTTCATATTCTGAACACTGAGATATGAGTTAACAAATCAGGTGTACTCCAAATTTGCCCTCAGCCACAGCCTCTACCATAATTTATAGCCCCAAATGCACAGTGGAATCTGCAATAACTCACAGTATTCCAAGTAATACAGCATACAACCATGCAGTTAATAATTTGGAATTAAAACCTTCATCTGCCTTACCTATTCTCTTTGTACAAATGTGTAAAAAACAGCACTTCCTAGTGCTGTTATATCAGAGGAGTTTAACGATAAAAATCTTCCTTTTTTTTTTTCTTTTTAGAAACTAAAGTCACACTTCAGAGAAAGAGCAAGAATATTTTTATAATAAACATCAGACTATAAAATCGGAGAAAAACCCAAAACTCAAACATGGCTCACCAGAGTATCCACTGGAGTTTTTTCATTTCCAAAACTTAAAACAGTAGCTCCATTTAGGAAATGAATAAATACACTGCAGTTTCTAAAATATTTTTTTCATCCCTCATGTTGATTGTAACGTCAAACAAAAAGGCAACCCTGAACTTCAGGGCCATTTTCCTTTGCAGAAATGACTTTTTTTCACTTTCTCGGGTGACAGCGTAGTCTAAACTTACCAAGGGAAAATTGAAGGATGGATGCAGTAGTTGTGTTAAGGCCAGTGGTGGTCTATGGGAAGAGAAGCAAATATGTTTGTTAGATCAGCAAAACCATACATTCATCACTTGTTTTTCTTTGAAAGCATGGAAAATCTCTAGACACCTACACCTCCAGTGCACAGGACTGTTACTCACCAGCCCTTTCAGGCTGAGTGATCACAGACATTTTTGTTATGTCATTCTGATTATTGAAATCTCGTCATATGTCACGGATTTTTTTTCCACCATACTAATGTCTACAAAAAAGCACATTTATGTGCTTGACTACTCTTTAGAAGATTGAAAAAATGAACTCTGTGGTTTATAGGCAGCTTAGTGTGAATCTGTATATATGGAACAGTTCTCACTTTTCCCAGCACATAACAAAGACTAAAAATAATCATAAATAAATAACAAAAATAACATTAACTAACCCTAAAGTAATGAAATATTAAGAGGAAAAAAAGAACTTAAATCTTACACACCAAAGCAAACAACCCCCCTTGGTTATACTATATGGTTTGTACAGTGCAGTGTTGTAGCAGAATCTACCCACTGCTGACATCCAGCCTGGAAAGAGAAACACCAGCAGCTCACCCTGTGTTCAGCAAAACACCCTCCCCAGAGGCCTCTCTTTCTCCCTTCTTTGAATGCCTCCATATTTCAGTAGTTCAAACTAGAATGGTTCTCCTGACAGTGCTGTGTTGTGAAGGACACCTAATTGTTTTCAATTTATTTTGAATATTGGATTTAACAATGATGCTACATAACAAGCAAGGCATCCAAGAGCAAAAGGGACTGGACTTTTTCCAGTGCCAGTGCACACCTAATTGAGGTATTTATTAAGTGGTGCCTTTGAAAATAATGGATGGAGATCTGCATGAGGTGGCATGAGACTTTGGTGTGTTTTGTTTGTTTTCTACATACGTATTACATACAGTAAATATTAAGAAATCTTCATTGAAATAAATTGAAGATTAGCTTATAAAAAGACTACATGACCCAACAGGTAATTTTAACTTTTGATCAATAATAGGAAAATTGCATTTACATAACCCTTTAAAAATACAGTCACATTCCCATTTAAGTCACTCTGCCAAGATCAATTCAGTATTAGGTATCACACTTACCCTGCCAAATAATAAATTGCTTTCTGATTTGAGTTAAGAGCACCTATTATATTAGTTTTCATTCAATTAATTATGTTGTGCAAATTATAATTTGAAAAAAAAAACAACAACCCTTTATTGAGGTTCAGTAGCTCATATCACAAAGAAATTAAACATATCAGTCATCACAGAAGAGATGTTCAGGTAGACTTAGAGTGTTCTGTAAATCATTCCAGCAATGCTTTGGGAAAAAGCACTAGACTTACTAACAAGTTTTGCAAAATTCTGCATAGGACTGCTTAGTTCAGACACTGCAGAGAGCATGGCAGGGAGCCTTTAGCAGATATTTTCCTTTGTTTGCAACATCTCTGATGCTATACACATTCCCAGGATTTTGCCAGCAGTAAATTCTCACCAATAGACAGAGACAGGTGGTATTAAAAAACTCCCTGCCTGCAGTAACAGGTGGCTGTGGGAAATCTGGAGAAAAGAAGGAGGTCAAGGTAGCAAATCAACAGCTGTTAGAGCTGCTGATGTAAAATATTTTGCAAATTCAACTCTTCTTGACTAAGTATTTCAAAGCAGTAATTCATGTACTCGGAGCCATTAGCAAGAACAGAGATCTCATAATTCATTTCTAACAAGGACAGAATAGGATTGATAAAATCATGGAGAAAAGAAATAAGTATTAAAATTTGTGACAGAAAGAAGTATGTTGTGAAATTGCTAAAACAGCTACAAATAAGAAACAGGCTGGTTCTCAGATAATAGGTATTTAAATGTATGTCCATTTCTGAAAATAAACCTGATCACACCTCTAGCCTGAACAGTCTCATCCATAATGTTAAGCCATTAGCATGTTCTTGCAGGAGGATTTGATTTTTCTGCAACACTGCCATAACATTTTTAAATACTTTCATTTTAGGCTGGTAACTGCTTATAAGCATGACAATTTATTCAGATGATTATTTAATCACACCATTTTGGTAGCATAATTTTTTTTTCCAAATTCCTGATGCTATGGTAGTGCTACTTTACCACACAACAATATGACAAATGCAGTCCAAGACTGGATTTTGAAGCCAATTCCTGATTACTAAGGATAGTCTAAATTGCATATTAACAGGGAGAAGATAGCTCATGACTTACAGTTCAAAACCCCCAGAGCTGGGACCCTGGGTTTGTTAAATGTCATAAACAGATTTTTTTTTCCAAGTCTTGTTACCTACGCTCAGTACTACAACAAAGAATGAATGTAAAAAATGGGAAAAATACCCCCCAGTATTGTGACTTCCCTTTTGCACAGCACATAAACCAATGCATGCATTCTCAAGGCAGTTAGCAAAGCACAGCACATTCAAAGAGGATGCAAAGTGGCAGAGAGGCCATTTAACATCCCTGACAGGATTCCCTGGCTGGAGCTGGCTGCCAGGGAAATTCTTCTCTATCTGTAAAATCTCCAAATTAGTTTTATATGTGTTTATGACTTTTATGCACCACATCAGCAATATCTACATTGCAATTGTGTAATTCGGGTCCCAATTAAGGGTGTAAAATTAACTCTGTGAAAAGAATTGTCAGTTTCTGAAATGAGGGGAAGATGCCTGGCCAAAACCACTTCTGGTTTATGGCCCTCTTCCATGTTTGCTCTTCAAATAGCTCTAATCAGCCTCTCCTTCCATTCAGAAGACTGTTGAAAACATGAAAATTAATTTTGAATTACATGGGCTTTGATCTGGCCTTTTAATTTTTCAGTTCTTTCCAAAGCTCCCCTTTTATGTACACCATTGCAGCTGGCTGCCCAGCATCAGCATGTGGGCATTGGTTTATGTATTGCAATTCATTTTCCACACCCAGACGATCTCAAGATAGTTCAAATTGCACCATGTTGTTTCTTACAGCAATTTTATGACCAAACTACCCCCAAACAAAATTAATTCTGTTCCATTCATCGTGACTCAATCTGTTACATACACTTCCCTGAGACTGGCAGGTACTTGTTCCAGGCTGCATTTCAGTCTGCAGGATGCATTGTTCGTAAGTGATGTTTTACAACCAAATTAACATTTGTCAACAGGGGCAAGAATAAACAGGACAAGACTAATAAAATAATGAAAGAAAAATGAACCCTGTCTCTATTTAATTATTGGATATAAAAAGAGAATAATGCCAGCTTGAAAACACAGTTCTATGTCCTTGACTTTTCAGTATTTCAAAGATACTTTAAATAACTTGAATGCATGCTGCACCAAGAGACTGTCCCTTGCCAGCGGTTTGGTTAGCAGCTACAGTTTCAAGCACTAGGATGCTGCTGGGTGTACTTCTGTGGCCCTATCACCTTGTTCAGGAGCACCTCTGCTGAATACCAGACTTCCAGAGCACATCCCTGGGGCTGGCACAGCCTCACAGGCTGCAGCCCAGCCCTGCAGAGGAGGCAGCATCACTCACCAGCTCCCTGGGCCCGTACGGCTCGCAGAAGGTGGCAGCGCTGCCGTGCATGATCACTCCACAGTGCTCCCCAACCTCGCAGTTACTGCACTCAGACCTGCAGGGAGAGCACACAGGTCAGAGGGGAAACCAGAGACTGCATGTTTGAGACCATGTGAACTGTAAAATCAGACTGCTGTGTCCTGGTGCCCAGACTGGACTGTTTGTTATCATGGTGTGGAGCACAAAGGTTGGGTAGCTGTAGGTATGATCCACCGGAGCTGCTTCTTGTGAAAGGCCCTGGTGACTCAGTACCTGCTCTCTGCAAACTGCCCCTCCCCTAACGTGGGGTGTCCCTGTTGTTGAATGCAGAACTTCTCACCATGGGTAACCAAGTTGAAATCTTACATATATAATTTACCCTGAAGCTACTCTTCTTAAAAACTTCTTGTCAACATTTGATTTATGTAAACCCACCATCATGGGTTTACCATAAAGAAGAGCTGAGGACAAGGGGCTGGGATCAGCCCCCTCTGCTTGCAGGGTTATTTCCCCAAAGGCTAGGCTTGAGGCTGCAGTGTAGCATGGCATTTGCTGTGGCTTCTATTTGTATTTGCCATATTCCATATTCCTAGCAACAGAGTTGCCACTCTGCTCACCTTTTAAGGGAAAAACTATGAAGAAATTCTCAGAGAGGCTGGTATGTGCTGCAGAGACAACTAATTACACCTGTCCTGATATTTCTTTATTTCATAAGGAGAACTTTGTGGGCAGCCTGACAGCAGAACATAGGGAAAGGGCTGCCTCCCCCACCTTCTCGGACTGGGGTATCAGATCTTGGTATGAGGACCACGTTTTCAAAAAGCATTGGATATACTCCTGGTCCCCAACAAGCTGCCTGTAATGGTGCTGACCAACATTGCCTTTGGGCATCCAAATGTCAACGTAAACATCAAACCTACAGGGAAATGCTTACTCCAGAAAAAAAGTCAGACATAAAAATGTTTGAGTTGTTTTTCCTGTATGAACATGCTAGTCAAGTAATTCAGCAATTCACACTGATAAAATTTAGGATTTTCAATTTAAGCAGCAAAATAAAATATTCTAATAAAGTAGTACAGTTCAAATCAACTTCAGTGAATTAATGTTTGCTTATAGAAGTCACAGTCAGCAAATAATTTTATTTCTCAATAAAAGGCAAGAAGAGAGCATGTAAGTGAAGAAAATGGTATTTTTAGATTAAGCACAGAAGCAGAGTTCACAGAGGACATGTTCTGTTACTATGTAAATTTCAGTTGATTATGAAGTTCCAACAACTGAAGAGCAGAGGGACAGGAACTAGAAGAATTCCTGGGATTCTGGACGTTGTAAAAGTTATTTTCATTGTCTGCCCCTAAATTTTTGAATTTTGTAGCGGAGCATCTATCTGGGCTCCTGATATGTGCAAAGAGACAGACAGGGCAGGAAAACCTTCCCTTGAATGCTTTGTAGGAACCACTTAGGCCCTCCTGAAAGGTCAGGCTACATAATCCAAGGGATATTTTAGTTCTGTAATTCTCATATTTCAATGAATACAAGGTGATTCATCTGTTCTACTTTTGTAATGTGGTCTATGAAATATTATCTGGAAATCCAGAAACATTGTCCTGCTAATACAGCAGTTCCATCATTTTTTTTTTTCCTAGGATGACTCCTCTCATACAAAATTGGATGGCTGTTGGTAATCCTGATTCAAACCTTTGTGCTCTCTTTGAAGTGCATTACCTTTGACAATAAACTGCTCATTAGCTTGACAAGAATGTATGAAGAGCAAGATAATTGATCTGCTATTCCTCAGATTATCGTCATAGTACTACGTGTTTAGAAACGATCCAATTTGCTCCTCTCCTGGTGCAGACAGGAAGGTTAATTTCTTTTCTATTTATACAAACAGAAGACTCTACTAATTGCCCTGGCTGGGTGCAGCTTTCTACATTATCTTTCTCACTTAAAATCTTAGTACATTAAAATCACTTCAGCTTTCTCCTCACAACTGGCCCTTGCTGCTGCTGCTGACATGTGTTGCATTTATCGAGTTGACTTCTCCACAGACCTGCCATCTCTCTCATCTCTGGCTTAGAAAGTTCCACCTCTCTCTGCTATTGTTCTTCACTTAGCTAAAGGGGAAACATCTGCTGTTTCCCTATCCCTATTTGTCATTTCTTTTCCCTCTACAATACCTGAGTGTGTGGACATTATATTGACTCATGCCTTTCGTGATGTCTGAACCATAAAGAAGACAAACATCTCAAACTGCCAAGAGATTTTTAAACATAAATCTTTCTGAAGTTTAATCCCACAGTTTTAGTGCAATTTGGAAACCACTTTAGGACCTCTCTCTCCTGTCACAAAGCTTTCCTCAACCACTTTGCCACTGGAAATATCACTGTACCTGTACATTTCTCATATGCCATGAAGAAGTGATGACCAAGAGAATCTCTGTTTCTTATTGATTGATTTTACATGCTCAGCTATTCTTCATGTCATCTTTGACAAGTGTGCCTTCTGTAAGTGACTGCCGTTTGGGGTGCTGATAGGTTTTGAGATGAAACATGACATCAGATTGGGAAGGAGAGTTTAGCCAGCAATAGACTTCTGTACTGGCTCTTTCTCCTTTAAATGTACTCAATGCCCTGGTTTCTCCAGTCCTACTAATAAAAACTTTTTAATACAGAAAAATATGCATTAATGCCAACATTTATTCTTCACCAATTTATGCATCTTCTTATATAATAAGAGTAAACAGATTTTTTTTTTACATTTGCTCTTGTTTAGCCTGGTTTAGTTCTTATATAGCAGCTTTTTTATGCTCTGCACTGCAGTTTTATGAGGTTACATGAAGGCAAGATGGTCACAGGAACAGATGCTCAGTAATCTAGGTGGTCTTCATACTACACATATTGGAACTCTACTCACCCAGCCATTCCCTGGCAAGTGGTGTCTTGTGCAGACTCCCTTTCCTTACTGAAGAAACCAGTTACTTCCATAGTTCCTGAGCTTTCTGATCTAACAGCCTCCTGTCAGTTTTCAGAAAGTCTCATTGACACCAATCACTTGCATTATTTCAATTTTCTAATTGAAGAATGTACTCAATACTTTTAGTTAATTCAATAAGTCAGCAGTGGCTGGCTGAGCATGGACATTGGTGCTACATTTACTGTGTTGTGGGAATCACCTACCTACCTGAACTTCCACAGCTAGTATGTGTCAGATACATAATACATTGGACATTTATGATTGTGTGAAACATATTTTTTCACAAGAAAAGAGATCTTTGTAAGGTTGGTGGCAAATAAAACCCAAGAAATTAGGAAATTTTTGCTTAAGTAGGAAGGCTTTTGGCTATGGGTTGGAGACTTTGGGAATGACCATATTCTGGACACTGGAAGAAAATATTATAAACACTAGTTGGACACACCACACTAGAAAATACTCATCATGAGTGGTTTCTCAAGAAAATGAGGAAGATGTGACATGCTCCCATTCCTGCCTTCCAGCAGAGAAATCCTTTGTTCTATGTTTCTTCTATGTCCACATAAAAATGTGTCCTCTCCTGTTGCCTCCTCCTCTCCCTGTCCCTTTCCCACTTTAGCAGTTTCTCCTGTTTTAGTGCTTTCAGTCACTAAATTTTGCTTCAGTTTCAGAATTTCAGTTCACCTAAATTTTGATTTAGGTCAGGAACTGTGGTGCTGTGACTCTTCTTTTACAAAGAGCCTTAGCCCAACCTTCCCTTTCTCTTCCTTCTGCAGCTCCAAAAACACTCTTAGCCACTCCTTCTCTGTTCCTGAGCCTCCAAAGAAACAGATGGCTGCAGGGAAGGATTATTATGCATTTATAGGTCTTATAATGCATTTGAAAGAACAGGCACTCTTGAAATCATACAGTGCCCTTGTGCAAAATAGTTATTTGATGTGAGGCCTCCCCCAGCAATGGAGTGACACACAGGCTCTGCTGGGACTCGTAAAATTGGGCACACAGAGAGGATATAAAGTGCTTATCTGGTGCACTTGGGCAGGGCATCTCTGCCAGAGCTGCACATGCCAGAAGGACAATCAGGAGGAGCGTGAAAATATTAATCACTTCCAAGCCAGGGTTATGTAGGATTTGGGAAGAAAAGATAGGAGGAAAACACAAACACTTCACTTTTCATCTGTACACAAATAATGGCTTCAGAAATGATTAGTGGCTGGGTGTAAGTGGCCCCGTGGCACGGCCCTGCTGGGGTGTCTGTGCAGGCAGCTCTCTGCACAGACCAGACTGAGCAGAGCTGGAAATACTGCTCCAGCACTCACTGCAATTGGTTGTGGTAAAGATGGGATTTTAGCAGCTGCCAGGGGAAAAACCACAATTTCAGGGTGCATGGCAACAGCAGTTAATAATCCTGATTTTACTCCCACTAGACAATCAAATGAGAATGAGCTTTCTGCCATTAAGTGGGACTTCACTGGGGGCAGAGCTGCTGCAGAAATTCTTTGTGCAGAAAAGCTCATGATGCCTCATTATGGTTTTCTTTTATTTGTGCTCCACCTCTATTTAGCATTGCTGAAAATGCTGGCTTTCTGCTATTCCAGGAAAATCTGTCTCAGGATTGTGGTGAGTTTTGGGACTCTCTCCTAACACCCACCTCTCTGTGCTGACTCACCAAGAAAGGTGGTGAAGTTTATTCCAGAGGGACCAAATTCAAATCCTGGGGGCAAAAGGAGCAGGACTAGTGACTCTTTTAATCTGAAATTTCTCTGTTGAGACTTCTATAAGCAAGGATGAATTTAAAGTTGAGAGCAAAGGATAAATAAATTATGGAGGCTCTCAACAGACAAGCCCTCTGTGAGTGATGAGGCATCTGCAGGGAAATAATGCCTCCTCTCCTTTCTTTACACTCAAGTCCATTTAACACACTTCTGCTAAAACTATCTACCTTGGCAGCTATTCTGCAACCCATTAAGAGTCCTTGATCTGTTCATACCCATATAGAAAGAGGGGATTTTATGTTATAGTATTTCAGGTCCTTAATGCCTCTGGTCCAGAAAAACAAACATTTAAAAAGTTGATACAAAGGGAACAAAAGGAGCAAAAATTGTAGGCACATACTGAAAATTATTAAAATGAGTATGTGAAAAATGAAAATATCCATAAAATTCTGTAAACTACAGCATTTTTATGTAAGGTGGTTAAGCTACAAGACCTGCACAGATGTAAAGTTGTAACAGTCCCTAATAAAAAGAAAAATGAAGTCAAATGTAAGAGAATGAATGTATTAGCTAACGAACACAGGTAACTCCTAAAATGCTCATGAAGGATTAATTTGAACAAGATAAACTAACCCAGTAAAATATTTGTGTGTCTTGTATGAATTAAACAATAGAGTTAGTTAGATTTATGTAATAGGATTGAAAGAAATAGAAAACTCAGAAACAATATCATATAAAAAAAGGAGGTTCCAACCTTCAAAACTACATATTAAGACCAAGAGATGTGTTTATCTGGGTATTATATGCTGAATATATATTCAGTATACAGAACAGAATCAATTTTGTACTAAGAGAGATGTATAACTTCCTCTTCTGGGACATTGTACACGTACATCACATGAAGTTGTAAACGCTCTTTATGATCACTGTGGTGGTAAAATTATTAATATTTAAGATTCAGAGGTCTGTCTAAGAGTTATCTTTGCTAAAAGAACACTCCCTTTGACTAAAATACCAATCTGCCACTGTTTCCAGCCCTCCTCTTCTGAGCTGAGGGAGCACTGGGGCATTGCTCCTGTAGGCTCCACCATCAGTCTCTCTCCATACTGTCCTGTTATTTACTCTTGGACAGCTTAGGACAGTGGCAGTGACTTAAGGAGTTCACCCCTCTCAGGGATTGATACTGGACTTTATTAACATTGAAGTGATTATTTTGCCTCAACTCTCCCCTTGTTTTCTGGACCAGTGCATGGGCTGGGTCTCTGCAATGGCTTGGCAGAGAAAGGGGGAGCAGAGGGAGAGATGATGTGAGAGCTCTCTCACTGTGCTCACAGTTCATGAAGCTGCTGCCTGACCTATCCTTAGTGTACTTATCCTATTGCATGGGAAGGCTGAGATTCTTCCACAGCACCTACTGGTTAAAGAATGATAACATCTTGTGCTGGCTGTCTCAGACACAGACTGTGATATGACCCTATTCAAGAATCCCAAAACCCCCCAAACCCCAGCAAATGGGAATTGCTGTATAGAACTGAGAAGCAAAGTGTTTTCCTTATTATACAATACAAAAGTTTTGGAAAAAAAAAGTGCCTTCCACAAAAAAGGGGGAAAAATTCAGCCTCAAACGTTTTTGTCACATGAAAATTAGACAGAGGTATTTCATTCCAGCTGGGTTTTTCAGGGGGGTTTTCTTACTTTTTAAAATCATTTGGAAACACTTCATTTCAGTTTGGAAGGAATTATTGCTATAGTTAGCTTCACCAAAAACATGGACAACATGAAACTAAAAAAAATCAAAACAATAAAGCTTAATTATTGAAATTCTTCTCCTTTTTGATGAAAAGCTGTGTTTTCAGGAAACCAAAATATTCGTTCATAAATATTCACTGAGCTCAGCTCTAGTCCTCTATTTTTGGATTAGTTAAAAATCTGAAATTAACAAGAATTTGTCACCCACTTCAATGTGCTTAGATTTTCTCAGTCACTCATTAATAAATTATTAATAAACCAAAATATTTAGATCCTAATGAAGCAAACCAACACTTTAGTTTATACTTCATTTCATTCAATAAATGTTTTCATTTGCTCAAATGCACACAAAAGAGTGCAGAAACTTACCACATGGTAGGATTCAATTCTTGCTGATAGTAAGAGTCAAAGTCATCTCGTAGGATAATGCTGTCACTGTGCAGTTCAGCTGCAAAGAAAACAAAGGAGTATATGAAAAAAAATCCAGTGCTATCATCCCATGCTTTCTAGATGCTGCCTTACCTAGGGTTAAAGTAATGCATTGTAAAATGCATTTCAGATTTCTAAAAATCACATTTCCAGGTTATGCTACTTATGAATGCTAGGGTTTCTTCATCACAGGGTTATTTCCTTATTATGGATCATAGCACCACAAAAAATTAAGCAGTGCCCCCATCATGAAAGTGTGATGGCAATGGAAAGATGCAGTCATCAAGTAGACACTAAATCTTTTAAGAACTTTTGTTCCAAAATGTTTGTTTTCTGAATGTTTAGAAAAAAAAATCTTTCCAAATCCAGATTTTGCAAACATGAGCACAAGAATGGATGAGAAATCCAAATGAGTATATTACTGTTCTTATAATCAGGGGATTCATTTTGACAACTCATAAGCAAAAATCCATGAGCACACTGGAATTTCTCTGCTGCTATCAGCAGACCTGGCAGTAAAGGTCAACCTATCAAAGGAACATAAACTGAGTTAAGTTATGCAAATATTTCTCACCACTGTTCTGCAAGCTTTGGACTCCAGTATTCCACCTAGATTTACTGTCTCATTTAGATATGATGACCAATAAACTCACTTAAAATCCCAAAACTTTGGCACCTGTGATTGTGTTTGACAGATCTTTCTCTACAAATACTTCCACTGAATGAATGAAGCAACTGTCACCTGCTGTTTAAACTGAGGAGGAATGCCAGAATCTGTCCTGGACAGATCAAATTGCAGCACAAGGGCTGGTGGGTGCAGGGCTGGGAAGCAGGAGCAGCAGTGCCTCGCTCCAGGGTCCACCTTGGAGGTGCACTGGGACAAAATCTTCCCCACAGTAACCCTGCTCTGGGTGAGGTGCTGTCCCAAATGAAGGTTATGGGTGATGGAATCAGAGAACGGTTTGGGTTGAAAGGGACCTTAAAGATCATCTGATTCTAACACCTCTGGCATGAACAGGGACACAGCACACTGTAACAGATTGCTCAAAATCACATCCAACCTGGCCTTGAACACTTTCAGGGATGGGGCATCCACAGCTTCTCTAAAAACCTATTCTGGTGTCTGATCACTCTCACAGTGATGATTTTCTTCCTGAAGGCTAATCTAAACCTGGCCTCCTTCATTTAAAAGCACTTTATTCCCCCTTGTTCTATTACCACTAGCCTTTGAAAAATTCCTCTCCAGATTTCTTGTAACCCCTTTAAGTATTAGAAACTGCTTAATGTCTTGCTGAAGCCTTCCCTTCTTCAGGCAGAACAATCCAACTTTTCCAGGCTGTTTTCATTGCAGGGGTGCTCCAGTCCTGATTCTCTTGCAAACAGATGCTCTAATACATAACCAGGACCAAAAGGTCTGCAGCATGGTATACTCACACTGCAAGGATTCAAAGGCAATAAAGAGCAATAAAAATCATAATGAAGGAACAACTAATCAGAATTAGACATAATTCAATCCATTTTATATGAATCTCATTTTTATTTGAATTCCTCAGGCCTAGTTTCATGTGACTTTACAGATATTTTATTATAATAAAGTCAGTGAGTCTGAGTTTAAGTAGTGAGAATGACAAATCACCTACCTAGGTGAGGATGTAAAGGAGCTTCTGTCGGGGCTGTGGAAAACAAAAACACACAGAGCATGAATATCTTCACTGAACAGGGCTCAACTGCAGCATTAAAAATCAGTTCAGTTTAAAATGAATTGTACAGCATATATTCTCTTAGATCAGCTATTTTGGTAGTTTAATCGTGAAAAATTTGATAGACATTGCAAAATTATAGTAGGAAAAGAAAAATAATTATTCTCGTAATTAAAATAAACATTGAAATAAATGGAAGTTAGTACTGGTTTTACAGTAAGGTAAAAAGATCAATTCCAGTCTAGATTTATGAGATACTGTTAAAAATAATTTGGATTCATATTCAATAGCTCAAGGACTGACAAAGAGAGTGGAAATTAGACTCAAAACCAGAAATAGTCTAGGAGAGGCAAAAGATGCCATACTTTGGTCTCTTATTCTGCACTGAACAATATTTTACAGGACATATTATTGTGGGAATAATCCAAATATTCCTAGGAAAATAAATAACAGATTAACTCTGCTAATCACAGTATCAAACATTTTTATCAAAGCATGTTTTTGCAGGCAGTGCTGATCAATTCCCCAGTAGGTCTCTGCCTCCCAAGAAACACCAGAATGTTGTAAAGACCCTGCATGGGGGGCACACGTGAAATGGCACAAGTTTATTAGGTAACCTTCTACCAACACTTTGCAACAAGAGTCTTGGTGTAGCATAATACAAATGGAACCAGACTGTACCTGAAAGGGCACAGCTGCATAAAAGTGTATGGGGAAGTGTAGAAAATGGCTAAAATTTAACACAGCGTGTTTGATACTCATGGCAGCTACTACACCCACAGCCTTGCTCAGTCTGAAATCCAAAGTAGGATACATCTCTTTCATGAAGGCCAAAGGGGTGCATATAACCAAGCTCTGGGAAACCAGCTACCTATTTATCTGTAAGTACCTTGTGGATCTATATTTCCAGCTGTCTTGGAATTTGGTAAAATAAAACCACCAAAAAACAAGAATTTTTGAAGCCAGGATTTGTTTGATGATTCTGTGGTTTTTTTGTTGGGCACTGACCTAAATTGTAGCAGTACTCCTGATTTCTTCAGCATATTTGCAATAAAACACTGAAGTAGTGCAATTTCTGTCATAACATCTGACAAATTAAAAATAGTTAAAAATAAACATAAAAATGAATGCAGCAATCTGTGTAGAGCTCTCACACACAGTCATCTGAATAGAAAGTCCAAGACAAATCTCAAGAATTTTGTTTTTCTCTTCCTTCTTAGTCCTTAAATACTGGGTTTGCAAGGAGGCATGCCATTCTATGTTAAAATTGCAACATTTCACGGAGAAGTGAGTGATGAATAAGACTGAGCAGTCAACAAATGAGGTATCTGCAGACCAGAAAATGATGGCAAGCAAACTTTAGACAAAAAACTTCTGTTTAACAGACTTACCAGTTACAGGAGTGACATGTTTAACCATATAAATACATACATATATGTGTCTTTAGATACATCTCCCCTAACCTTATGTACATATACATACATATGTGTATATACAGAGACACATAAGTGTACATGCATACATATATAAATAGGCATATACAGGTATGTATATATGCATATATAAGGGGGATGTGTGTACATATATATACACACAACACTGAAAACCACCACTGAAAACTTTACTGTAGCTGAGAGAAAAGACCTTCCTAAGAGTCTGCTTTTGTTTCAGGAATCTGAAGTCTTTTTTCCTTTTTGTGGCTAATTTGCTGGTTTTTATACAAGAAATTCACCCATGCTGCTTTGTCTTCCTCATTTTGCTTTGCAAAAATGCCAATAATGACTCTAGCAATGGCCAAGACCTTTCATCATGCTGGTACAAAATCTGGAGAAATACAACTATTGCATGTTAAGCTTGGCACTGTCTCCAGAAAAGTACTGGACTGCACTGGTGAATCCTACAGTAAAATAGACTGCATTTCTCCCTTGCAGACCCAGGTATTGTTTTTCTCCATAGGAATGTGTAAATTTCACCAGAAACATTTTTTAAATTATTTGAACAAAGCAATGGATTGAACTGGATTAACTGAATTATTTCCCAGATTGTCAACACTGTTCTTCATTCTGCCTGCAGGAAAAGAAGCACACTATGGCATGGGATTTGTAATACTCCTGTAATACTCCTGTTCTAAGGGGCTAGGTTTAAAATAAAATCTCTGTCCCTGATGTTTTAAATACCCCCTTCTGAGCAGTTCCAGGGCAGTACTGAGGGTTGATGTGCTGTGAACAGGGGGGTGGCTGGAGCCATCCTTCCAGTGCTCACCTTCCAGGACGTGGTCATGCCAGGACACATCATGGGCAGACTCATCAGCTGCCCAAGCAAATTTCATTGGCCTTGGAAAGGAGCTCAGCTGAAAGAGACCATCTCCTCCAAGGAGAGCACTTCAGGCCTCCAGATGAAAACAAAGGACTGTGGTATTATTCACTCTGGGTTGTTAATGGCTCTTTGAAAGAGGCTTTCTATGGAAAGGGCTCCAGCCAAGGATACACACAGTCATGAATGATGCTGCCTGAAGTTATCATGCAAAATTCCACCATTCAGCAAAAAGGCACAGGTACAGCACAAACTTGGCATCTTTACATTTGCAAACTCTTTCGACTTCACCATTATTTAATAAAACTGTCTGGTCTTTTGGTTAAAAAATACAGACTTGGGATTTGAGATTTTTTACTGAGACAGCTCTTCTACCATATGCAGAGTACATTGGAAAACAAAACTGCTTACCAATGAAATGAAAGGAAGGAAATTTTGCATGTGCATACTAATGCTACTGATCAATCATTTAAACTCAAGAGGTGGAGCTAAGCAAGCACTTCATGTTAGACAAAAAGGTTGTTGGTACAAGTACAGATTTTATGTTAGGAGGAGGTTATGTTTTCTGAATCTTTACAGGATCTAAGAAGCCCAAGTATTTTTGCCTCAGGTATTCTGATTGTAATTCAAATTCCTGAGCTGAATATGACAAAAGACTGTGAATGTACCATTTAATGAGTGATAAACATAGACTTTATTCTTTCTATAAATAATTTCTGTATTACATTTTATATTTTATTGCAAAACAGCACCGTGTTGCTCTTCAAGTGTTGTATTTAAGGCCCACAAATAATAGAAATTCAAAACATAACACAAAATTAACCATAGTTGTTTTAAAATATTTTCAGATCTTCTTTTCTAATAAATTTATAGAAATACTTACTTTAAAATAACATGGATTTTTCCATAAGCCATACCATGTGGTTAAAGTCAGGTGGAAATTTTTTGTACAATATGACAAAGCTAAAAGAAATTATACCGTGCAGAGTAGCTATACAGTGTAAAGATATACATTCATAATTTAAAAGGAATCATACAATACTTCAGACTGAGAGGGAAAAAGAAAGACATCTCATTTCATGTTTTAAACCATTATTCACTTTGTTGGCTATTCCTAAGGGACATGGTTGGATAGTTTTAATTTTAAAATCAGTATTTGTGTGGCCCCAAAATGCATCTTAGCTTGCATGAGAATGCCGTACCTTTTTAAAAAGTAAAGCAAATGAATTTATTATTTGATTTTTAACTAACACCCTGGGTATATAGAGAGCTTTACAAGAGATGAATTGTACCAAGCAAAGAATGGAAGCAGAGCTCAACTGAAGTCACAACCTAAGAGACATCAGCAAATACAATATGAGAAAATGTAAATAAATGTAGAGTGCTTGCCTTGTCTTACAAGACAATCCCTTTGGCAAGGAAAAGCAGAGAAGAAAGTATGCAATACAAAATGATTCAGAGAGAGAAAGGCCACAGTCAAACTGGAAGCATGAGAATCTTGAGGAAGCTAATGGGGAATTCAAAAGTCAATGGGGACATTGTGGGGCTCTGTGTCAATGGGATGAAGGCATCTTTTGGTGTAAAAGGTTAAATTTTTCTGTGGATGAAGTAAGTCAACTGAAAGATTAAGCTAATTTAAATATACCCCTTTTTTGGTTAAATTGGAAGGGAGGGAAATATGAAAGAAATGGGAAGTGAATGTCATCTTCTAGAAACTGGAATGTGAGGAGGAAAGAAACATTTTGTTGGTGGTCTTGTTGTCAGTAAAAAAATAAGAAACAAAATCATTAAACATGGTAATAGTCAACTGTTAAGTAATCCTGGTTCCCATTTAGCTAAAAAGAGCAAGCATAAGGCAAATTAAACACATGTCCCAGAAAATATCTATTAGTACTATTGACACCCATATTCCACAGAGTTCTGGGGTCAAGACTGTGTATGGGTATAGGTAAAAAATGCAGCACAAGAAAATATTTCAAAAACTCACTAAAAAAATATTCCTTCTTTTTTTTCTCAGAACGCTGAACTTTGTGGGTTTTTAAACATAAAGGGAAACTGAATTACAGAAACACAACTGCCCTCATGCTCCCAGGCAAGCACCATGCTCAGAGCTCTACAGCCAGGGGCCATCAGCTGTTGCTCACCAATTCATGGCAAATGAGGTGTGGAGAGAGGTCTCTTCTGTGTTGCAGATTATAAAGTCTAATCTCCTTGTCATTAGCAGCCAGATGAAGATTAAAAAAGGGGAAATATATGCTTTTATTTAGACTCCCTCCAATACTTTCGCTCTATTGGTAAACAAAGTTGCAATTGAGTGATAGATGTTGAGCATCCCCTAGGGAGTCAGTGAGTTGTCCCAGGGCTGCGTTATTCTTGCTGACACATGAACTGAGGAGCCTTACACCTGCTCTATTCTCCAGTCCTCTGCTCTGTAAAATACTGCTCTGAAAGCTTGTAACATACAAACCTGAGATCCTGAAATTTGTTTTGCATTTTTTTTTTCAGAATGTTTCTAAATTTTACAAGGTACAAAACACACCTTAAAGATCTTGCACAAATATTCAGGCAAAAGTTTTCAAATAAAAGAGAGGCTGGTTAAATTCTCAGATTTGCTTTCAGTGTGGAGATATCTGTCAGACTATAGAAGGGTCTCTTTAGAAAGGAAACCCAGTCCTGTAATCTGTGGCATTGACCATGAGACTGCATAAAATTCTAGAATTATGCAGAAGGGAATGATATTGCACTGCGGGAACAGCTTCTTTCATCTTTTCCATCTCTTAGGTTTTACTGTTCTGAGATTCTCTGCTAGTCAGTCAGAGCTAAACTATACACAAATCTCCCAGTATGGTCCTTTTTCCAAAGAATGGTGCTACTGATTTAATTTACAGTGTACCAGGGAAAAGGCCTTAACTGACATCACCCCACTTGGTGTGACAAGGGCAGGCAGGGTTGTGCACCACAAGCTCTTCCTCCCAGCAAAATTTTTATTTTCCTGCAGACCTAAACATTTCTGGGTTCTACTGTGCAATGCAGCCACTTCTGATGTCTTGTCAACTCCATTTTAATTATGCCACTGTTTACTAATGAATGATTTTTGTTCTACTCAGGTCAAAAATAAGTATGAATTAACATGCACAATACTAAGTTTACCTTGTTTTCCATTTATTTTACTATTACATCAATGAGTTTATTAAATATATATTTCACTGGCAAGAATATCATCAGTCATTATTATCCCTATTTATCCTTAAAAGTATTTACAAGACATCTACCTTTTCTAGCTTCTCTTATACAGTTTTTGTTTTGTTGTTTTTTTTTCCTGTTCGTGCTAGCTTAACTTTTTCTATGATAATTTTTGTCTCCTTTCTGCAATACAATTCTCATAAAATTTAAAGCTTACATCAGTTCTCAAACATCTCCCTAGCTTCCTAAAATACGTATTATATTCTGAACACCGAGCTTTTTAAGCAATTATTTTACTTTCTTTGGTGTCTTTCCCTATGGCATCATTTCTTACTCCATTTACATTATACCCATGGCATTGCCATCCCTTAACACTATCCTTTATCATCCTCTAATTCTCTTCAAAATACAAAAACCACTTTCCTTTCACTGCACAAATTCCATTAACTCTACTAGGATTTATTAATGTACATCTGAGGGTGGATAGCCACAGTGAACATGATTTTTGAGATTCCTTGCTACTTTCACATCTTCATGTATATTCTTTTTACTAGACATTAGGAAGACTGACATCACCACTGGTGAACATTCTTATTAAGATGTCCCATAATAAATCTATGAAGTTGCCCTGTGGTTTTACTTTTCTTTACTTAATATGTCACATCATTCAGTGCACCATTTCAGTATAGTAATGTTTAGGCTAGAAACAGACTATAAAACCTCATTTATGTCAATCAACCCCACTGTTTTGCATATATATTAATATGATATTTGCATCTAAATAAATTCACTAATTCACAAAGAATCCTTTGTTTACATTAGTGGTGTTGATGAAAATGGAATAAATGAAGTAAGGTCTACTTCAAAGAAAGCCTCTTTTCTTTGAATAGGAAAATTAATTCTAATAGTATGAGGGTGATAATAGTATGCAGTGGTTAGAGACTAATGCAATGCACACTGTGCTGAAGAAATTAGAACCAAAAGGCAGAGGAGAGGCTGATGCTGGAAAGGGTGGGAGCAAGGGTAATGGGCAATGCAGTGGTTGAATATCCAAGTCAAGGAAATGGTGTCTGAGCTAGGAAACCAAGGGCAGAGAAGCCATGGTGGGGATTAAAATGAGGGAGGAGAGACAAGAGAACAACAGAGGAGCTTGCAGATCAGTACTGCAGGGAAATCTGATCAGTGCTACAGCTGTCACAGAATAGCACCTCTGGGTGATCCTTGCCTAAGCCAAACCCAACGGCTGCAGAGGTTCTGCAGTGACAATACATGTTTTGGGGATGATAAATCCAGGATGCCTCTGAAGTGACTGTGTATAAAGCAAAGAGAATTGGTGGGAAAATCATGGGAAACACAAAGTTATAAGGATGTGGGAGACTGTGACAGGTTGGGGAAGCTGAAGGCCCTTTTAGGGAGCTGGTGCAGGACATGGCTCTCAGTGGCTGCCTGGAAGGAGCAGGCAGTAAAGGGATTGTCACAGCTGAGTAGCCTGTGGGACATCTCAGCATCCTTTATTCTCTGCATATAACCAATATCCAAATTCTATTTTCCACTTCTTCTGCAGAGTTCCTCTGAACTCAGGGACAGCACCCAGTAACATAAGGACTTACTTATGTTCTAACCAACATAAGTGTTGCTAAAATGTTGATCTGAATTTAAGTTGTGCTCCAAAATTGCAGAACTGTAAAGTAGAGAGGGGTGAAAGAATAAAAGTGTCTTTTGTCAGCTCTCCCAGTAAAATCTTAGTGAACAGAACATCTGAAGGATTGTCAAGTCTGCATAGATGGATATCTTGTCTCTGCTTACCAAGGTATTTTCTTCTAGCAGGGAGAAATCTTATTTCTCCCAAGCAGGGAGAAATCTTATTGCTTTGTCCATATTCTCCTTGACCATGTTGCCAGTTCTGACACTGATAGTCATGTATTTCCATTCAGCTTGCTTGTGCACAGCTGTCACCATCCTGGTCACTGCCAGCTCTTTGTCACTGCCATCAGTATGACTCCCACCTCCCTCTCCCTTCCTTACCTGTTCTGGCTGCCCCAGACTGTCCTTGGCTGTTGTGTGCTCTATCTACAGTTATGCCTTGGAGAATTTAATCTGTCTATGAGGTTTTTTGTCATTTTATTCTGATTACCCTGCATATTCCTTTTTCCACTCTTAACTCACATCCATCCAGCAAGCAGCCTGTGTGGGATATCCTCCCCACTCCCTCAGCACATCCCAAATGGGATCCTGCCAACATTTCCATTCCCCATGCACCAGTCACTCAAACACTGCAGTTTCACACTCCCATTACAGGTGCACAATTACCTCCTGTTAATTTCTCCAGATGTTCTTCCTTCCCCACAGCAAAAACGCGTCTGGCCCAATCACTTTCCATCCAGATTACCAGAACAGTCCCTTCTCATTGCCAGAACTCTGTTACACATGTACAATTCCTCCAAAGTATAACTAACATCCTAGGCTGCTAGCTGACATTTTCTCACCTCTCTGAATGCCTCTTCCTACTTCCATTGAACTACAACAAAAGTGAAAACCCAAATATTGAAGTTGAAGGTTGAAATATTTTTCCCTTATTATCACAGAGCTTCTATTGATACCTGATATGAATAACTCAATTTATGTTCCTGAAATAATGTTCAACAGCTTTTTATTCCAAAGGCCATATTCTTAAGCTCATAGAAAAACCCCCAACCTTACAGTTCTAATGTCCCCAAGAGATAGGTTTTATGGAATTTTCTCTTGTATGTTAGTATGACAACACATTTCCCATTTAAAAATCCTTATTTTAAATCATTTGGGCCATGTTTCATTGATTCTTTTCACATGGAAATACCATTGGAATTTTGCTGCTCTAACTGGAAATTGCTTTCTCTCCTGTACCAAAAATTATGGACATCTTCTTTCCTTCTCACTGTCTTAATGAAGCAGGTCCAAAGCAAAGTGCTGTTTGTAGATAACAGATGACAACAGGACATTTATTTTTTAGGTTATTCACAGAAAGGGTAACTGTGAAAACAATTAGATTTTTAAAGTTTGTGCAAGTCAAACGTTTTGTTTAGCTATAAAAATGATCAAATGTTGCATGTGACAGGCAAAAATTCAATGGCCTACTTTCACAAAATGGGAAGGCAGATTTTTCACAGGGACATGTGTGAGCTGGGTAGTAAACAAAGCTTTTGCTGCAGCCATTTTGCTTCAAGTTAATATAGTGAGGGTTAAAACTCAGCTTGTGGTTCTGACAGAAATGTTACCAGTTACAGGCTGATTTCAGGCATGTGCATAATGCTGCTTAAAGTTTTGTATATTCCCCGACACTTAGCAGAGAGGAAAAGTGGGATTCCTGGATACATAATGGGAAGTATGAAACCAAAGAAACTCAGTTTCAAGAATGTAAACAAGATCCTGATTAGAGTTTTTTTACAGAATAGCTTTCATGAAGAGTAACATTGACATGCAGGTACAATGGAAAACCCCATTTGCCAGATATTTTTAGAGCTTTGGTGACTCTTACCTCCCTGTTCACACAGCTGTTGTGCTAAGGCATCCTTGAATATGACTTGGCCCCTATGAGTAGCTGTAGCCCTGTGAACATAAAAAAAGACAACAATAATTAATATAAACTTATTTATACATGTTTATGTGTATGTATATGTATATCTTTATGCATGAATAATCAAATCAGAAGTCCCATTCTGCTTTTTTTCTGTGTTCTTCTTTTTGTACTCTTCCAAACTTATAGAATAATTTGCAATGAATGTTTTGTGCATAGCAAAAGAAAATTCCTAAATCAAAATGGCTGAGTTGGTAATAAAAACCACTGGCATATAATGAAGGATGTTTTTGACATGTATCTGTAGCTGCACATAGAGTTTCTATATTTGAGGCCTCAAAAGTTTTGTCTAAAGAATAATTAATTCCCATTAGTGACCCACAGCTAGAAGATCTGTAATGTACCACAAAACTTGTCATTCTGTTTCCTCATGATCAGGTAGAAATACAATGCAATGTGATTTGTTTCTGTCTTACACAGCTCTCGTGCTAGTAATCATTTTACTTTCTTTCCAGTTGCTCATTTAATCCCTCTTTACCAAGTGCAGTACTTCACAACATCAGTTTTATCTCAGAGATTTCAGAATCTTTCAGAATTTGAAATTGTTATATTTGAAGTCTGATTTCTCTCAGCCAAAGTTCTTCCAAGATCTGTCTAGACTCACACACATTCTCCATACGTGGCCTTTAGCCTTTCTCTAATTAACACTAATAGGCTCAGTATAGATCCATACCAAGTCCTTGAAATAGCCTCTCAGTTCAACAGCAAGATGTTGAAAGCCACTTTGTGAGTGCAGTTTCTCAGCCAGCAGTGTGCCCTCTCTAATGGAGCTTGCTTATGAAATTTCACAAAAGACCAGAAAGGAATGGTGTGAAAATGAAAGCCAAAATGCATTATATTTTTCTTGGCTAGTAGGCCAAGTTGCCCTGAAAAGGAAGAAGAAGAAAAGTAACACATCTATTACTAAATCTTCAATATGCAGTGGATCCTCAGGGTAAAACCCGTCTTCAAACTCTCAGAGTACAAATAGGAGTGAACAAAATCTTCTCTGGGATCTTCTTTGCTTTCTGTATGTGTAGAAAAGCTCTATTTAAACCAGTGTGTGTCCTGAAATGTAAAACTGTGGTCTCCTGATGTTCCCAGGGCTTTTAGACACTCTCCTCCTCTGCCTGAGAAAGGAGAGCTGTGTTGTCTTTTCCATCTTGGACTTTCAGAGGCAGAGGTAAAGCTGGAGCCTTGCCTCACCTGGCAGCAGGAGTATTTGGCCACAATCCCAGGGTCACATTACCAGTGTGAGGTCTTGGTTTCACTCCCTGCCATGTGCCCCATTGAAACTACTTTAGGATTTTCAGTAGTTTCATAAAATACAGCAGAACTTCATGTCACAGTTCCACATTAGCGTTTCTATATCTGCTGACAAGACCAGTGACCATGCTAAGAACAGAGTAAAACAAAACCAAATACACTGCTCCAGCACATAAAGGCAAGAGAGTTGAGGCTTTAAGTGTCATATAAAAGCATGAATTAAAGTCTTTATTTAAGCTCTGTTGTGATGAATACACACAAAACTATGATTAGTACATACATCTCTGCAATCTAACACGCAGTTGTATTCAGTCATGCAAGTCAAAATTGGACCAAAACATCTCCAAAATCAAATATGTGCTCAGATTTCTTTAGAAGGACTGGATATGATGGCTTTCCCTGGCAGCTGAAATGGCAGGGCATCCCACAGCTAGCCTTGTGGCCAATGCAACACCATCAGACACGTTTTGCATATGTATTTCAGCATGGGAATTCTATGCATTGAGCTTGCCTGGCTCAACATATGACAAAAAGACACACCTAAGGCTCAGAAGGTATTTTGTACAATAGCTCTATACCCCAAGCTGTCAGGATGGAACAAAAGACTCTTTGCAGAGACAGTGGGAAAGAAACTTTTATTAGCAGTGGACCAGGACTTCAGAGATGCTGTTTGTGCAACAGCCCAGGATACAATTCAGAACGTACACAACAATGATGGCAACCAGAGCATTCCTTTATGAGGCAGAGAAGAGCAAACTTTTGGAACACAGACCACATGCAGAGGAGAGCTTGAGTATGTGTCTGAATCCAAACAAATACCAAGTAATACCAATAATACCAAACTCTGTACTGTTTACTGGATCTCTGCATGCGTGTGAGAAAAAGGAGACTTGGGCAGAGAGCCAGCAACCAGTTGAATGATCGGCATCTCTCTGTGTCTGTCATCCCTTGCTTGATAATGCAGACTAGGAGCCAATTATTGCTGTTCCATAGCAGGAGTGATCTGCACCCTGGGGACAGGAGTGCAGTGCAGGAGGGGCTCTGCTTGCTGCAGAGTGTGCTCACATCAGATTTGTCCTGCCATGGGCTTAAGCACCAACAGTGCAGCCTTAGAGACTTGTTAAGGGTGCTGCTACTGCACTTTACCAGCATTATCTGCTCCATCTTCTCTGTATTATGCTTTATTAATGGAGCAAATTAAAATAATGCAGTACAATCATGCAGGAAGTGAGCCACTGCTGGAAAGAAGTTCAAAATATACTTTTTCTGTATTGAACTTCCTTTGTTGCTGATGTTCCTACCTGATGGGTGAGGTTCACAGAATAGGGTCATGAATTGGGATTATTCTCTTATAAAGACATGTGACATATCCAAACTCATTTCAATTCCTATGTTCACACTCCAATCTAAAAACTACATAATATTTATGATAATTATTACAAAAATAATACTGGTGATGCTTGAAAGGGACTCTACTAAAGAAAGAAAATTGTTCAACTTTTAAATCCGGGGTTTATATATATATGTGTATATATGTATCCAATAACTGAATGTTGTGGTTTTTTGAAAAATTTCTATGATGTCTTAAATGTAATTAAATATTGCTTAGAGGAAGGGCACTTATTAACTACTATTTGGTTTTACTCCACACCAGTCTATAGTCCCACTCTGACACTGTCTGCTATTTATTCCCAGCTAAAGGGCAAGTGTCTAATCAGATCTAATGTGTCAGTCAGCCAAAAGGAAAGATGCATGTTCCATATGTCCCCAGAGACAATTCCAAGTGGGAATTATCTTTCCAGAGGGATGAGAAATAAAAGAAAAATGGAAGAGAACAGGAACACACTGACATGGTAAGTGAGAGCTTTGAAAGAAAAACAACTTAGAGGTAATAAGGTTCCTCTTTTTATTAACCTCAGTCTTCCATTAGCCTAGATGTATTTGTGTGCTTGGGGCTATGCAAGAGGGGATGAACTGCTTACAGAGGAATAAAGAGATCTGAACACAAAAAGATTACATCAGATGCCAAGGCTCACTGGCGGCTCAAGGCACTGCTAACCCCATAATTCAATTACAGCAATTTTTAAAAGAATTTTCCTTCCTAAAACACAACTACTTGAGTTGAAATCAGATGATGATAAGGATTTCCAGATTATCAGTCACCAAAAAAAAAAAAAAAAAAAAA